>APFE030127534.1:4334-107083 GCA_000404065.3 Pinus taeda | reverse complement strand
AAGACTACTCCATATACACCTCAGCAAAATGGAGTCGCAGAAGGAATGAACAAGATGTTGATGGAAAGGGCAAGAAGCATGCTCAGTGGTGCCGGGTTAGGACAGGAATTCTGGGCAGAGGCGGTGGATACTGCATGTTACTTGGTCACAGGTCACCTTCATCAGCGTTGGAGGATAAGACTCCACAAGAAGTATGGACTGGTAAGAAACCCTCTCTTTCACATCTGAGGGTATTTGGATGTGATGCATATGTACATGTTCCAAAGGAGAAACGAACAAGTTGGATGGTAAATCTGAAAAGTGCATCTTTATTGGGTATAAGGATGGTTTAAATGGTTATAAGCTTTGGAACCCAGTAACAAGGAAGGTTATGTACAGTCGAGATGTGGTGTTCAGAGAGGTGAAAGATGTTATTAAACATGAAGTCCAACCAAAAGAACCTGTGAAGATAGAGTTTGAACTAAAGGAGGAAGAATCAGACTCTGTAGCAGAGGAGGAATCAAAAGATGAAGAGCCACAAACTCCGGTTGTGAGAAGATCAGCTCGAGAAAGAAGGCAGCCAGAAAGGTATAGTCCATCTGCTTTCTGTTCAAACTTTGCTTTGTCTGTTACTGATGATGATCCCAGAACTGTGAAGGAAGCAGTGGATCCAGAGGATGGAAAACTTTGGAAAGAGGCCATGGTTGATGAAATGGCATCTTTGCACAAAAATGAGGCTTGGGATCTGGTGGAGTTGCCGGCTGGAAGGAAACTCATTGGCAAAAAATGGGTGTTCAGAAGAAGACAAATGCAGAAGGGAAGGTGGAGAAATACAAAGCTCGGTTGGTAGCAAAAGGTTATTCCCAGGTGCCGAGAATTGATTTTGGTGATATTTTTTTCTCCTGTTGCCAAGGTAGCTCTATTAGATTACTTTATATGGTTGTTTTGTTGCTTTTTGATTTTGAGGTAGAACAGATGGATGTGAAGACAACATTTCTTCACGTGGATCTGGAAGAGGAGATCTACATGAAGCAACCTGAAGCTTTTTCGGTGAAGGGTAAGAAAGAACTGGTATGCAAGTTAAAGAAGTCTTTGTATGGGTTAAAACAGTCACCAAGGATGTGGTATCAGAAATTTGATACATTTATACGGGGACTTGGCTTCACTAGAAGCAAAGCAGATCACTGTGTGTATTTAAATTAATTGGTGACCGTGTTATTTATCTGGTCTTGTATGTGGATGATATGTTGCTGGTTGGAAATGACAAAGAAATTATCCAGGATTTGAAGACCCAATTGTCCTCCAAATTCGACATGAAAGATCTCGGTGCTGCAAACTATATTTTGGGCATGGAAAATAAAAGAGATCGGGCAAAGAGGAAGCTTTGGTTAAACCAGAGGAAGTATGTCGAGACAATACTGCAGAGGTTTAATATGCAGGATAGTAAATCGGTGAAGGTTCCTATTCCTGTAGGTGTGAGGTTATCTGCTTAACAGTGTCTCAAGACACAAGAAGAGGAAGAGGACATGTCCCATGTTACATATGCAAGTGCAGTCGGTAGCCTGATGTATGCAATGGTCTGTACTAGACGAGACATTGCACATGCAGTGGGAGTATTGAGCAGGTTTATGTCAAAACTAGGGAGGGAGCATTGGACAACAGTCAAGTGGGTTTTTAGGTATTTGCGTGGCACTAGTAATTATGGTTTGTACTACCAAGGAAGACCAGGATTGGACAGAGTGTTGGATATTCATGGCTTTGTTGATGCAGACTGGGTTGGAGATCTGGATCAGAGAAGATCTACTAGTGGGTATGTGTTTAACCTATTTGGAGGTGCAGTCAGTTGGATGAGCAAGAAACAATCTATAGTGGCACTATCAACTACAGAGGCAGAATACATGGTAGCCACTCATGCAAGAAAGGAAGCAGTTTGGTTATAGAGATTGTGTTCAAGTATGGGGTTAGCATAGGGAGCTACAAGGATAGACTGTGATAGCCAAAGTGTAATTTTCTTGGAAAAGACCCCCACATATCATTCAAAGACAAAGCACATTGATGTTCAATATCACTTTGTGAGGGATATGATAGAAGACAAAAAGGTGTTGCTAGTAAAGGTGGACACTTTGAAGAATATTGCAAATTCATTGACAAAATCTGTGAGCTCTGAGAAGTTCTCTTGGTGTAGAGAGACGATGGGTGTTTTAGGGCTGGAAAAATGACTAAGCTCTCTTGTGGCCCCCTGTGGAAAGAAATCAACAAGTGGGAGAATGTTGGGTTGTGTTATATTCTTTCCACAACTAGCCCATGATGTTAACGGGGGTTAGAGGGGGGGAGGTCATAGGGGGTTTGATGTGTACCCATAACCCCACTTTATGGGGTCTGGGGCAGCGCCCTGGAAAATTTTGGTTTTGGACCCTATGTTAGGTTGGGCGGACCCATCTATGGTTTTGTGCATGATTTTCGCACATGTTTTTTGGACGCGATGGTTTTCGGTCCATGGTATTGGACACGATGGTTTTCGGTTCATGGTATTGGATGCTTCGATATGTATATATATGTATTATAACATTGAAAGGAACATAATGAAAAAATCAAGCTGGTGGTCCCGGTTTTGGGATCCATGGGAAAATCTTTTTGTATATGTGTTATGCTTTCGCATTGTTTATTTTTGTATTTTAGAATTCGTATGCATGTAATTTCTGTATGGGGTTAAAACCTACACCCACATCCACTAATGTTGTTTAGTGAAAATTGATCACCATAAATTATAGAGCTTATCAACTTAGCATGGCCATTATGTGAGGCACAAATATAAGCGGCCTGCCAGAGGGATCCATTAGGGCACCCCCTATATAAATCTTGAAGAACTTAACCACTTAATCTATCCCACTAGAATAATGTCCGTGTATGTGCATAATTTTATATGTAAGGGATGAAGGAGCAATAGGAAACATGAGAAACCCTAACTGGCACATTGTTCAAATCCATAGGCTATACTCATAGACCAACTAGATGGAAATGAGAAACCATCCAATCTAACATTGATGGTTCTCATATTATGGATAAAACAATATTCTCAACCATTAATGAGCAAAGTTGGGAAATGTCAACTCATAAAACATAAAAGATATCGAAGATAAGGGAGTGGTGTTAGTGCCCTCACTTGCAAGGATCTATAGTGGAAAGCTACTTAAGATCAAGGATCTTTTCTTACATCAATATGAGGCTGAGGAAGGCTTAACCAAATAGGTGGAGGTTATCATTGAGGGTAAAGTCTCTCTTTAGATAAAGAAGAAGGTTATTATTAGTGATAATCACATCAATACAATAGAGGTAGTTTTATCTCTTTGGAAATTGGTAAGAAATAAGTTAAGAAATGAACTTATTATAGAAGTGGAAAATACTAAATCCTAAAAAATTTGAAACAAGTTTGTATCTATTAAAAAAATAATGGTAGAATGTGAGTGAGGGTGGATACTACCCTTGTTCTTGGCACTCTCAAGGAATAAATTGAGAAAGTGATCACTAAGTTATTTCATGCTTAAAGATTATTTTAAGGAAGGCTTAATGGATTGGATGGAACAAAAATAAGCAACATTTCTTGGTTACAATCCAATTTCGGGAATGGCCCTTAAGGGGTACACTATAGAGTTTCTCTAGATATTAAAATGACGACAACATTATCATAAATGGAGGACCATGGTTATGGGGGTCCTTTGGGATATCTTTTCAAATGGACATAATAAAAATGCTTATTTGGGAAAAACTACACTACCCACTTAGAGTTTTGGAAAGACAAAATCATGCATATCAAACAATATTCCATTGGATCCTTTCCAAAAATTGACATGGAAATGTGGATTGACAAATAAATCAATAACACGTTAAAAGATACATCAACATAATTACTGTAAGGGATAAATTTGGTAATGGGATGTTATAGAATTTGGCAAAAACTAGATGATGAAATGTCCCATTCAAATGGCTATTTGTAGATTTCATGCCTTAAGATTCCATGTAGAATTGTGGACAAACAAGATTAAGGTGATAATAGATCGTAGTGAATTTTCATAATATATGATGAATGATGAGGGGATTATTAAGTATAGAATAATGGAGATCACAAGTTTTAATAAGAGATGAGAAAATGTTAATTAATAGTGGAAATAAATATGATTAAGATTAAAGAAATCCCATATAAGTGGGAAGAGAGTTACAAATTATGGGATCCACTTAGTTATCTAAAGAAGCCTGGTGTAATGGTGAGGTAGTGCTAGTAGAAGAGGTGGGAGTGTTTTAGTAGATGGTTGCATCTAAAAACAAAAATCATGGGCTATTAAATGAGAGCTTGGCCATATTACCATAACCCAACAAAGCACCAATGAACATGATTAGATTGGTCTTCAACAAGTAGAAGAGGTGGGCATCATATATCCAAAAGATATTGGATCTAGACCAATCTAGACCATATTAATTGCACATCTTTCTCTAAGTAAGGTATTTTTTTGTTGATTTTTGTAACTCTCTTTTAGTAGTGGAAACTTCTAGTATAATTAAGTCAAGAGGTTCAATATGTTATACATGGAGTGAATTAGGTCTTAGTGGAAATGAATGTGATCATACTAGTACTAACCTTACTATGAGAAGTTCCTAGACCTTAGCGAATCAATCAGGACTACATGGGTATTCTTCCTTCCATACACTAGTCATAGACATGGTGGGATTCCATGTTAATCCTCACTTTAACTCCATAAGTTTTCAGGGAAATGCGACTGTAATGTGGAGAAATTTTATTTTATTTATTTATTTATTTTTTTCTTTATATATGTGAATAAATTTGGAGTACCAAGGATATGATAACTGCAATGAAAATTTAGTAGAACTGTAGACAACCTATGAGCCCATGCCTTGATATGATAGATGAAATACTATAATAACCCTTATAGTGTAAAGTACATAAAATCTTTATATTGGAGTTTTGAAATTCCAATTTTGAATAACAGAGTTGCATTGAGTTATGCCCAGGGGGAAACTCGATTGGTTATTATAGTGATATGAAGTCTATGTGAAGTATGTGGTTCGAGGTTCAAATCCCCCCTTAATTATCCTTTTGGATTATGTAAGGGAGGGTGTATAGGTTCAACTAAAGGTTATAGTGGTAACAACCAAAATCAACTATGTGCAACACAAGCATGAGACCGACCCAGTTGTTAATTCCTCTAAAAAAAATTGAGTTGCATCGAGATAATTTAGGAAATTAAAGAAATGGATAAATAAACTACTTTATATTATAACCACTGGTTCTAAAATCTGATGAATAGGGTGACATACAATATCTATGAAACCTATCATCAAGAATCATTTATTGGGGGGGTCCCTACCTTTGACTCAAATCCCCTTAATGCATCAATGATGGGATTAACAAAGGAAGAATTTGGAGCAAGCAATGCATATTAAATTAATGGGAAAATATTTAGGGAATACTAGTACTCAAATCATCCATATGTATTCCTCTAACACAACTCAAATACTAACCTAACTTTACACTGATATGTTCAACTTTATAAAATAAATAAATAGATTACCAAAGATAAAACTAATTGACAAACATTGTGGTGCATCATGTGTAAAACAAAGGGCCTCACAATTTCTGTCAACCCATATTTAATTGGTAAATTCTTCCTCCTTAACCGCGCAATCTAAAACAAGGTCCTTCTTTGATTGCATGCATGACCTGTACAACTCAGATCATTCTATAACTGATAGTACATTGTCCCTTCACTCTAGTCTCAACTGGGTATTTCTCTGAACTGACATGCATGCGTTTCTCATGAGGGAATCTTCAATTAGTTGGAGTAGCACTGAGGATGCACCAATGCAACAACTCACTACTAGAACTATACTAGTTCCACAAACAATTAGAACTAGTGTAGTTGTCTATAACTCAGTCGAACTAAGTTATCTAATTACAACTCAAATAAACTCATCTTGGACCCCTAAACTTTAGGGAGAACATATACATGACTACATAAATACTTCCAACTCAAAATTCCTAAGCTAATTAAGTTAATTAAACTTAATTAACTATTTACAAGTTGCTATGAGAATAGAATTCGATTTTAATTCATAGCTTAATTCAAGGAAAAATTAAACTGTAATTTCTTGTTGCCATTTCTCAAAACTCCCTCTCAACAAGAAAGGGATTATCAACTACCCCGATCCTATCTCTATGAAACTCGAATTTACATCTTAACAACGCCTTTGTCAAAATGTTAACATCTTGCTCCTCCGTGGGAATGTACTCCAACAATATAATCCGCCTCAATACACAATCTCAAATATGATGATATTGAATATCTATATGCTTGGACTGATCATGAAAAAAATGGATTTTTAAATAATTTGATGCAACTTTGATTATCCCAGTAAATCACAGTTGGATCCATCTGCTGACCAAACAAACCAACCAGAATCCTCCTCGTTCAGAGAACCTCACATGCTTCTTGACTTGCAGCCATGTACTCTGCCTCTACCGAGTTGAGTGCAACCGATATTTGTTTCCTCTTGTACCAAGAAATTGCTGTTGACCTAATATTGAAGATCCCTCCTCATGTGCTCTTCTTGTCAAATGGACTCCTTGCCCAATATGCACCAGTGAAGCCTTCAAGCTTCACTCCCTCTATCCGTTTGTCCCACAATCTATACTGAATAGTGCCTCTGAGGTATCTCAACACATTCTTTGTCACCTTCCAATACAACTTGTTAGGCCTAACCATCGCTTGACTAAGATGGTTAATTGCATAGCACATATCCATTGATGTGTTCACCAAATATATGAGTGAACCCACAAGATGACTGTAAACAGTAGCTTCCACTACTTCCCCTGAAGAAGCATCCTCCTTCCTCTAGTTACTTGCTAGAGAGTCTCCATGGGTTTTCTACTCTCCATACGGAACCTCTTGAGTATCACGTTGGCATACTTTCCCTGAGACACAAACAATTCTTCATCACCCTATCATACTTCAATGCCCAGAAATTAAAGCATGGGCCCCATGTCCTTCATATCAAACTCTCTTGCAAGATCCTCCTTACAAGACTTGACAAACTGATAATCACCTATCAAAATCAAATCGTCAACATGTAACACAATGATCGACAATTTAGCTTCCACCACTATGTGGTATAGGTTCACATTTACTTCGCTTTTGGTGAAGCCCAACTTGGTGAAGTAGCTATCAATCCTGGTGTACCAAGAATGGGGTGCCTGCTTCAGCCCATACAACTCTCTCTTGATTTGGCACACATGCGACTCTCACTCGAAGGTCTCAAAACTTCCAGGTTTCTCTACATACACCTCTTCCTCAATCATGCCATTAAGGAAGGTTGTCTTTACATCCATCTGATGTATCTTCCAACTCATCTACATTGATAGTGACAATATAGATCTGATCGATGAGTACCTTGCAACAAGAGAAAAGGTATTATAATAGTCAATCCTTTCTACCTGTGAAAATCCATGGGCCACAAACCTGCCCTTATGCTTCACCACACTACCATTTGTAGCTTGCTTTACCTTGTAAAACCATCGAGAGCTCACCACTGACTTGTACTCTGGTCTCAGGACCACATACCAAACATTGTCACGAACTATGGAGTCATACTCCTCCACCATGGCATCAACCCAAACTGGTTGTTTTACTGCCTCCTCAAA
Source organism: Pinus taeda (assembly GCA_000404065.3). Taxonomy (NCBI): domain Eukaryota; kingdom Viridiplantae; phylum Streptophyta; class Pinopsida; order Pinales; family Pinaceae; genus Pinus; species Pinus taeda. The sequence goes on along the minus strand of APFE030127534.1, from coordinate 99,393 downwards.
GGAAGATGGATCTGTTTCGACACATCCGCTCATAAGAGCCATGTATCCATTGTACCTCTCAGGTGACCTCCTCTTCCTGCACTGAGACGTGGGCGCTCCCACATTCTCCCGTGCACCATGAAATAACTTGTTAGCCTCTTTGGTGCCCTTTCTTCCATCTCTGGAAGACTTTGCCTGAGTGGATGTATCCATTGCAGGATCCTCTGCATGTGGTTGCTCCACATCAGTATGAGGCTCCTCAACCATAGGAGCTAAAAGATTCTCAATCGCATGTAGTTGTAGCTCCCTCTCAAGGGAAACTTGCATGGCCTTCTCCTCATCGAACCTAACATCCATGCAAACCATTGTCATCCTATTGGTTAGAAAGTTATTGGTTAGAAAGTACACTCAATAGTTGTGAGGTGTATCAGTGTACCCCACAAATATCCCTAAATCTGTTGTCGGCTAGAGCTTCTTCTGTGCATATTTGGTCACATGGAAATATATCGATGAACCAAAAATCCTGAAGTAACCAACATGTAGCCTCTTATCGGAGAAAGCCTCCTCTGGTGTTTTCATCCCAAGTATCTGATGCAGCCTTATGAATGGTGAAGTGTTTGCATCACTTATGAATGCAACATTGTGATATTTTTGGCCTTTTAGTTCATAGCTTGGGATGACTTCTGATGTAAACTTGACTATGAGTATGTTATAAACTCTTTGAAAGTATGGGGATTTCTTGGGTCATTGAACATGTATTAGAAATTATGGGTTTGCATATGATATAGGTGTCGGTTTCATCATTCCGAGTTCCGAAGTACAAAAGGTGAAGGAAAGGGAAGGTGGCCTGTGAGAGGCATATGTTATGTAGATTAATATTGTAGTCATGTTTATGCTTTTGGAGGACCAAAAACTCCTCAGTGGGTAGGAATGATATAGGGGCTCTGGAGAGGCTCAAAAATCATATTCATCAAATCATAGTGAAACTGTGACCAATAATAAGAGGTAGTCGTTCTGAATCCACTGACGCAAATGACATTCAAATTCAATTCTATATGGTAAACTTATCGCAGTCAAAAGTTCACTAGTTAAAGAAGGAAAGTGGGACCCATAAGGCATACGAGGCAATTGATTGGCTAATTAGCTAATGACACATGACAATCCATCAATGAATACTTGCCCTGCAAAAAATACAAAAATAATAATTCCCAAGAAAGGACAAAAATAAAGGATAAAAAAAATCAACCATACAAAAAATAATGAAATATGGTTATCCAAATTAATGGTGGGTTATAAAAAGATTTCAAAAGGTTTGGTTGTTATACAACCAATTTGAAAAATGGTTGGAGGTACATTCAAATTATAATATAACAATTATGGTTATTAATAAACCATATCAACGAATATGTTAAAAAATGGCATGGTTTAATATATTTTCAGAGAGTTATATGGTTATATACCCAATAGGTATTAAAAACCAATGAATGCAGTTCCATTCATGAATTAAAACAATGTTTGTTAGTACCAACGAAATGTGGGAATTGTCATATTAAACTTGGTAATGGCAGTTATAACAAAAGTTATCAAACCAACCTAAAGCCAAACCCACGGGCGGATTATGGAAAACGTGGAATTAACAAACCTTAACATTAGTGGTCAAAAAATTAATATAAGCCGATGGTTAAAAACATAATGCATTTTTATGTAATATTTTTTTTGTATTATATGTAAAATGGAGTTAGCGACATTGGAACCCATGAACTTGCCAACCTAAAAATTATATTTGAATGCGCCAAAAAAGCGGTCTAGTTGACGGACTTTGAACGTTATGCCACCCAAATTATATGTAAATTCATTTTTCATTCCATCGCCTAATGGAGCATAGAAGATTGAGAGCCTTGGAATTGCACGACATTGGAACCTAGATAAGAACAATACCGGAGGTGGAACCATGATCTACAAAACCATGAATTAATGGTGGAATCATGATCTGGAAGAATTTTAGAGGAACCTTTTAGATTCTTTGAGGGCCAAATTTTGATAGTGTCAAAAATATGTCAGCGTTATACTCATATTGCTTAGAAGATTTCCAGGAATCTGATGGTGTAGATGATTTTTTGATATGAACAACCAATTCTCTGGAGGTTAGATGTTGAGCTATGGAACCTTTAAGGTGGAACCTCGACACAACAATCCGCAAGGAATCTTTTAGATTCCTTAGAGGCCAAAATTTGAAAATTTCAGAATGGGGTAAACTTTATATTCAAATTTCAAGATTTTTCACAAGGAACATGATGGTGTAGCCTATTTTGGCATTTGAGTAGTCGATTTTAGGCCATTGTCAGATTGGGAGGTATAATGGTGCATTTTGGCCACTTTGCTGGTTTTTGTTTTGGTGAAAGGATGGATATAAGTTGCAAGTGTTGGTGATATTTGTATGCTACAGTGGGACAACAAGATTTGAACCATTGTAGAAAATTCATCATTTAGCCATTGCACAAAAGCCGAGATGGTATAGAGTTGAAAGAGGGCCTTGTTGACACTTTGCTAGAAAGTAGTCGTGTTTATAGCCATTGGTCTCATAATTTCAAGACGAATATGATGTTGATGTGTATGATTTGAATCTGATCAATGGATTCAAGAGGAACATTGCATGAGAGTCCATATATGCCACTTTAGTGAGAGATCATTCATTTTTCATGTTGAAGGAGAACATCTTGTGAGTGAGAGTTCTTTGTAGGAGAACATCTTTTTTTTTGGAGGTACATGCCACTCAAGGTAAGATTTTCATCCTTGTGTTGACATAGAGTTTTCCACATGCTCATAATATATTGTAGAGACTAATGAAACAACCTCCCCATTCTTGACCAACGCCCAAAGACATAGACCACACTAGACAAACTCCGTTATCATGTGTTGTGTTGTGATTGCTTCATGGTTATTTGCTTCTTATTTCATGTTGATGGACTGATGAAGTTTTGTTTAGAGAATGAATTGCTCATGTTTCACATGCAAATATAAGTGTTAGTAAATGGCCCTGTATAATCTAGATTTTTGTTTAAGAGTATTCACAAAAAAAATTCGGATCATCAGTTGATGGTAGCCCAAGTATCTCAACTAGAATTTGATGGTATTATCCATATATGTGGTATAAATCATGAACTATTAGAAATACTATGGGATAGAAATAACAAAGTTACAATATTTCATGTAGGATGAAAATACATTACTAGGAAGATACTACAGGAAATTTTGTGGTGCCCTATAGTTTATAGAGACACTAAGGATTATGAAAACAATTTTGATGTGTGTCAAAAAATTGGTAGACCTTTCTAGTAGGAGGAAGGTTCCCTTAATCTAGTTTTGGATAAAGAATCCTTTGAAAAGTGGGAAATAGAATTCACTAAACTAATCAATCCTTGATGTGAAACTTTGGAGGTCACTACACTGTCACTGCAACTTATTACCCAACTAGATGGGATAAGGACATATTGACTATTTATTATTAATCATCAAATGCCTAAATATTATAACCAATAATATATTTTCTATATTTACTACCTAATGAGATTAACAATTGACTATGGAACACATTTCATTAATAATATGGCTACAACCCTCAGCTGAGAAATCATGATCCAACGCCACTGAAGTAACCCATACCATTCTTAGGCTAATTGCATGATGATTTTTTTCATAATATTTTAGGAGAGACCTTAACCAATATCTTCTTTGTTGATATGTATCACTAATAAGAACATATTATAATAAAATTTTGTTTATATTAAACCACTAATCATAACTTAACAAAGCATACACCCTTTAGGTTGCTTTATGGTAAGGACGCGACAATACTAGCTGAGTTTATCATTTTATGTATTCTCATTACCAAATCCACTTATATGAAAAACAATGAATCACTCCAAGAATGAATCATATATCTTATGGTACTTGAAGAAGGCAAATTCTTACTATAATTCCACTCAGATGTAGAAAAAAATCGACAAGAACCATGACCACATAAAGAATAAAATATGTGGTGAAGGTGAAATGGTTATATTAATATATGAAAACAAATATTTGAAGGATCTTTTTAAGTTGGATATGTGTTTGTTTGGTTCATTCTTAGTGGAAGAAATTACATGAAAGTATCAAACCATTTAGCTAGTTCAATAAGAACATTTACTTTAACCAAGGTGTGTGAGTATCATATGTCTAATGCCCTTCAAGCTAGTCTCTTACTAAATTGGGTGTGATCCCTTGATTGGAAGTATGTTGGGGTAGGTAAGGTTAATTTTAGATGTACATTTCTTTATTTTCATTTATCATATTTATTGTTAGTATTTCACTTTCTAGCCTTATGGTTTCATTTCCCTATTTCCAACTATCAATAGTTGTTTTTTTCATTTAATACATGAATGATGTTTTTGATTAGGTAGGGAAGTTGTTATCTCTAAAAAGTCACTATATAGGAATGAGTTACAAAAATATTAAGTTGGGAAGAAATGATTGTTTCATTGATACGTTGTTTCACAAATTATAGTTTGTGTCCAACCAAGTTCCACCACATAGTTGAAGTTATGTAGAGGGACATAATAATGATACCATGGAAAATGAATTAGCTTAGGTGATGTGATTAATGTGATCATGCAATTTACCATTTATTTACCTATAGACTCCAATTAGGAAATGTAGTAGATTTATTACTAGAAGATTTCAAATGATTATGTTATGATATTAATTTCAACTCTTCGCTGAAGAATATTTGATATCAATGGCATGGATGATATAGATCCATATATTTAATGATCTTTGACTATAAATATGAGCACCTAGTAATTTTTTGGTTAATTCTCACTTCTTATTTTAGAGTTGAACTAAGGAAGAAAAAAAAATTCTAGATGAATTCATGAACTTATGGATCACATATATAAATGACATCAATGGTTAGACGGACTTTGGAGTCAATGGAGCTCTTCCACTATGTAATTATGATTTATAATTATTTCCAGAGTCACAACTAGACATTCATTGAGTTACAACTAGACTTCTAGGGGTCGTACCATGAGTTTGAGTTTTCACTTGTCTGATTCAGGGGAAATTTTAGGGGCTAATATTTGTAATTGGGTTAGTTTTTTATGTTTTTTACGAAAAAAAGATTCGACAATTTCCATTTTTCAAAAAATGATTCACCCAAATTTTATAGTATAAACTTATTTTGTCTTAAAAATTGCTAATATTTTATAGAGACTATATAAAAGCATTAGATTTTTTTACAAAAATATTTCCAAACATTTTAGAGTTGCATATTAGGGACCAATAAGATTCACCAAGGTTTCTAAAATTTAAGATAAATTTCCATCCTTAAAATTTTCCCTCCTCTGTTTGCTTATCCTTATAGTCATTACCTCAATTCCTTTAGTATTTTCACATTATATTATTGGTTATTATAGTGCCATATTTGTCCAGCTCATCATTGTGGTGTACGATGTGATGAAGCGAAGTTTGAGCTAGAGTCAATTATTCTTCAATATTATTGATGATTCATGTCAGCTATTTAGGATTTGTAGGAATTAGGGGATGGTTACCTTGCAATTGTTAGTGGTTTACATTATTGAAACCCACTTGATCAATTCAATGAGAGATTGACATCAATTTAATTCACACTTGTTATATTGTACCATCTACCTTGGAGTCCATTTTCATTACTCGTGCCTCCTGTGACATCCATTAAAAATATTCGTTAATGATTGATAATCAAATGATTTTTACTGTAATTGACATTGGCTCATTTATTCACATGACATAGATTCATATAATTACGATGTTTGGATTGAATACCTTGGGCTAGGGACATCCTTTGTTGGTGCAATCTTCTTGAGTTGCATATGATTGTACCACTATTGGGTGGGCACTTCAAAGACCATAATTTCTTCCCATTTGTGTTAGCTTCATTGTGATGTATACCATGATATAGTTTCACTTTGTCATTCGTTATGGCTAAAGTCTTATATATGACATGGATCCAATGTGTGTTTTCTTTCGTGAACATGGTCTTGCATTTTATTTCATGGAAACATAGTGTATTGTGTTAGGGGTTATGCTTATTATTATAATTGAGCATGGGTATGCCCACCTCGAGGATGATTTACATTTGATTAGTTGATTTTGTTTTTACTTGCAAGTACATACTCGGTTCCTTCATTCACAATGTTCTTCCTTAGTCCACATGTAAATGTCCATTGTTTGCAATATATTTGGCCATTTCTTCTTCCTTTGACCTCATTACATGTCTCCTTGTAACAAAAGTTTTTACATAACCTCCCAAAAAATATTATCGATTCTTTGTTTATAGCAAAGGTGGGAAACTTTAATTTTTAGTAGAGGTTTTTTTACGATGTGGCACATTGGAAAAATTCTCTGATACACTTAATTACATAAGGAAACCATACCATATCCATTATTGCTATAAAAATACTAAAATATCATCATTTTTAATATATATTTATATAAAATATTTTAGCTCTTCCCCAAAACTAAAACACATTCAAATACATAAATAAAAGTGCATCAAACATAGTAAAACTTTTTTTTGACTAATCATATATATATATATATATATATTATATATATATATATATATATATATATATAATTTATAAACATATAAAAATTACTAAATCACCACCATAATAATACCTGTGTGTTCTTAATCACTGACACCTTGAGGCATTTGAACATAGAAGTGCCAATATCATACATTGTTTTTAAAAATATGAAAATATAGTTTTAATATATTTCTTTCTATAGCTGTAGTCAGTCTTTCCAAGAATACAGTGGTGCAATCAATATAATGAATTCCCTAAGGAATCCTTACATAGAAGCGTTAATATCATATATTACAAAACTAAAACACATTCAAATGCATAATAAAAATGCATCAAACATAGTAAACATTTTTTTTTACTAATCATATATATATATATATAGATATAAGTTATAAAGATATAAAAATTACCAAATCATCACCATAATAATACTCGCGTGTTCTTAATAACTGACACCATGAGGCATTTGAATATAGAAGTGCCAATATCATACATTGTTTTTAAAAATATGAAAATATAGTTTTAATATATTTCTTTCTCAACTGTAGCCAGTGTTCCAAAGAATACTGTGGGTGCAATCAATATAAGATTCCCTCAAAATCTTACATAGAAGCATTGATATCATATTTTACAAAACTAAAAACATTCAAATGTATAATAAAAAATGCTCAAATAGGAAACATCTTTGACTAATTTTTATATATATATATAAATATAATATATAATATAAATATATAATATATATATTAATATATATATATATATATATATATAATATATATAGAAATATATATATTAAAACCAAATCAATATTACCAAATACCACCTAATATAACCCGGTGGTTTTAATCACTGAACACCTTTGAGGCATTTGACATAGAATGCCAATATCATACATTGTTTTTAAAAATATGAAAATATAGTTTTAATATATTTCTTTTTATAGTTGTAGTCAGTCCTTCCAAGAATACAATGGTGCAATCAATATAATGAATTCCCTAAAGAATCCTTACATAGAAGCGTCGATATCATATATTACAAAACTAAAACACATTCAAATGCATAATAAAAATGCATCAAACATAGTAAACATTTTTTGACTAATCATATATATATTATATATATAATAAATTATAAAAAAAATAAAAATTACCAAATCACCACCCACATAATACCTGTGTGTTCTTAATAACTAACACCTTGATACATTTGACATAGAAATGCCAATATCATACATTGTTTTTAAAAATATGAAAATATAGTTTTAATATATTTCTTTCTATAGCTGTAGTTAGTCTTTCCAAGAATACAGTGGTGCAATCAATATAATGAATTCCTTAAGGAATCCTTACATAGAAGCGTTAATATCATATATTACAAAACTAAAACACATTCAAATGCATAATAAAAATGCATCAAACATAGTAAACATTTTTTAACTATCATATATATAAATATATATTATAATTTATAGAAATATAAAAATTACCAAATCACCACCATAATAATACCCATGTGTTCTTACTAACTAACACCTTAAGACAGTTCAACATAGAAATGCCAATATCATACATTGTTTTTAAAAATATGAAAATATAGTTTTAATATATTTCTTTCAATAACTTTAGTGTTTCCAAGAATACCATGATGCAATAAATATAATGAATTCCCTAAAAAAATCCTTACATGGAAGCGTCCATATCATATATTAAGAGGTACAATATTTAAGATATATTTATTTTACACACCCGTGCCACTTCCTCCCTAATGCGCTAGTGTGTACAATTTCAATATCAGCACCGATGCCTCATGAATCAAGTGCACTGATATCAATTATCAATATAATAAATACTAATATTGTTTTAGAAATATATTTCTATAAATAAATATTGTGGTTTAGAAAAAAATAGAGTGCCTATGTCTTGAGTAAATGAAGGCCTTATTCATTTGTAAATAGAAGCATTGATTTCATATATTATTAAAAAAATATGAAAACACAGTTTTTAATACATATTCTTGTATAACTTACCTAGGGCGCTTACTCCATAACACCCCATTATGTATTGTTTAAACCTAACCACAAAGGCATACTACGTTGAATGCACCAACATAAGGTAAATTTTTTTATATCAAACCAAATTCCATTATCGAAATCATTACTTTTGATTCCAACGGAACAACTCACCATCGCCCATGCTCTACAATGTTGTCATTTTGTCCCATAGCTTTCCTTAGCATTTCCAAAAAAATTATGTACGCCATCGTTTTTATTTATGTGGTAGCCATGCCTCCTTGCGATGTAAGAGAGCAGGCGATTCTTTTATTGCCTTCATATTTGAACTTTCATCGGTTTAAAATTTAAAAACTATCTCGAATTTGGCCTTTAAAAAAATATGTGTGGTGACCCTGTATCACTTGGCTCACACTAAACCAATTACTGGTACATCCTTTTATACATAGGAAACACCAACACCGTGCATCCTATTTAAAATGGGAAGCATTACCATAGAGTGTGTCTATTTAAAATGTTTATATGATATAATTTTTTAAATAATGCAAGCTAATATTAAAGGTGCACCACTGCTCCACATTTAATGGATCATTGTTTATGATGCACTTTAACAAAAATGTAATAGTTAAATTAAAATAATATTGAACTTAGAAACATCGCCCACCTAGTGTGGTAAGTTGATTTAGGTGTGTTAGGCCACTATTATGGTTGTGTCAGTGTTCGAGGAGCATCTTAACTTGGCAGGTGCATGAATTCACATGCCTTATTGGTGCATTATTTATACAACCAGATGGATGTTGTTTTTGTATAATGAGTATTATTTTCGATGTTGCTGAATATTAATACTAAATTAAAAGTAAAGTGATTATATATATAGTTTAACTTATAGATGAAATAATTTTTTTCTCCAGAATTCACTAAAATTTGACAATACAATTTCAAGATTTCTTGTTGTCTAAAATACACTTTTGAATGCATAAATGTATTCAACAACCTGTAAAACCCCCGGGGCACTAGAATTATGCAGATTAAACAATTTGAACTCAAGTTTTTAAAAATCTCCGTCATATTTTGATTAAAATTAACCAGAAAAATGGTCGTGAAAATGGTCATTTCGTCTATAAGCTAATATATATATATTTCTATTGATATGGAGTACCATGACAATGCCTTTGCACCATTGCTCATGGAGCTTCGTAACTTCAATGTGTCAATTTCTAGGCCTTGTTAGTGTAGTATATGAATATGGGTGCACTAGTGCTCCTCATATAATGGAGCACTAGTTAAAATGCTATGGAACACCATCAGAAAAATAAAAGTTCTAAAGTTTAATCATTATAGTATTAGTGCCATATTTATAAGTTAGTGCACAAGAACATCTATTAATATGGAGCATTGTGAGGGTGGCTATCTACCATTGCTCACGGAACAATGTAACTCTTTTGGTGCACTAGTTTAGGTATATCATCATTACATGACAATGCATTATATATAATATAGGGTATCAATATTAAAGCATGAACAATGAAGTGTCACACTGTTAATGGTGAGTAAGGGTTAATTTTGGTGCTTCTTCTACCTAACTACATAATTTTTGTAAAAATAACTATTTTTCATGCTTTTCTAAATTAAACATAGTTATTTATATATTTGTTTCAAAAAAAGAGTTTATTTTATATTTATATATGTGTCTGTGTGTGTGGGCATACACACCTAAAAATAATTTTATGTGAATAAGAGATGATGATGGTGATGAGTGGAATTGGAGCAATAGCAGCAGAACAACATGTATACTTTTGTACATGAGTGGGAGGCTCATGAGAAGGAGAGGGAGACAATCCATCACCTTATTACATCTTAGATGTGTCTCTTTTTCAGAGATGTTGACATCCTTAAGTTTTATGAGGAGGTTACATCCTTCAAGTGGAACTCGTCATTTTTATAGTAGTTGATTTTTTAATGGTATCATGGGAGGCACAAATTCAAGGTCAGTCCTGATATGTTGTATCAATCCATAGAGGGTGACTTTTATTTTATCACAAGGACTTTTAGGAGAGGGGAGGTTGGGTTCCACTTCCGTGAGCTACTACTTGGTATTGTATGACATATCCAGTTGGCATATATCCAAATATATGTCAAATAACATACTCTTTGTGTGATAAACTTTCAGAACACTGGTGTTTAGTCGCAAATAGATTCCTTTGTTGTAGAGGGTGTCAAGTTCTTGTCCCTTATGTCATGACATTAGCACACTTAATATTTGATAGGAAATGCATTAGTTGCATTTTGATGTATCATGTAGATACTTTACTTTAGAGGCCCTCATTAATTTTGCAGTAATTTTGTTTTGACCTATGTCTTTTTCAGTTTATTTTTTTATGGGAGGCTATTTTTTCTTTTACATCAGATCTCTTCACTTTATTATTTGATAGGTTTCATGCCACAGGATTAAAAATACCTTGATTCACTCTAATTCCTATAACTAACATATGTATGTGCATGTGAGGGAGATTGTTACTTAAGAGGGCCCAAAAAGACTAGGCATGTACGCCAATTATCATAGAGGTTCACAATTTTTTCATTGGAGAGGAAAATCATATCCTAGATATTGTATAGTGTTTATATGTAGGGATGGACTAAGGAAAATGTCCAAAAATCCTATTTACTCTAGTTGAGCCGCTACATGATCAAGCTAATACTATTTTTTATATTTTAATAAATGTAGTTACATATATAATTTTTTCTCTATTTAATGCACATGTGATTCATTGTAACATTTTTTTTTAATTATCTTATTATTATCATCTATTGTTTTGTATATATTGACACATATGTTGGGGATGAGCCTCCCAACATGACAAGGAAACAAAGGAGGTTGACTAGTAGCCTCCAATTCTTAGACCTAGCCTACTGTGGGCTCTGGACTATAAATTCCACACAGAGGTAGTGGATCACATACGTATTATCTTTACTTGGGAGGGGTCATGCCTATGAATTTCGAAGAGACTTTGCAAAATTGAGAGCTCTCTATCATATGGGTGACCCTTACCTATTACATGACAACATTGATGGATCATGTTGTAGATAATTTTAACTTCATTAAGAGGTTGAGCAATTGAACCTATGATTCCTCTAATGATGATGATGGTCATCCTCCACCTCATGATTCTCTACCACGTAGTCTTGCGAAAAACTGACCATAATCCCTACATCCTCCTCCACCACCTACACCTACTTCACCTTAATTTGTACCCTTTCATTATCCATCTAGACCACCGATTGACCCACCAATCGTACCAAACACCTATCCACCACCTCACCCTCCTCCTCCACACATGTCACATTTTGAACCATCTACTGATTCACCACCACCTCTTCCTCCTCGCTCTTCTCCACATACGTCTACATCTGTAACATCCTACATAAATCCACCACCACCTCCTCCCCTTCCTTATCCTCCATATACATCACCATATGTACCATCCATTGATCCATCACCACCTCCTCCATACTCCACCAATTCAGCTAGTAATACTCCCCTTCCTCCACTTCTGCGACACCTATGCCACATGATTTTATTAATTATATGGTTAGAGAAGGTAATATACCAACTAATGGATAGGTATTTCATACTTTGAGGTCAATGTCATTTGACATGGACATTGATAGAACTTCGAGTAGCTCTAGTAGTAAAGGCACTAATGCCATTGGTTCTAGTTCCACTCCTAACTAATTGTTGCATGTTGTTGTATTTTTGAATTCATATGTATATATGTCATGTTTATTTATCTTTATTATATGTGTATTTGATCACATGTATATCGCCAAATTTATTAATTTGTATACTTTATATGTATATTATGTTTTTTTTCATATCATATTGATATTATTTTTATTTAATCTATTAAATGTCTTATGAGTAGAACGATTAATAAAATTATTAATAACAATTTTTTTGAGATTAAATCTAAGATGCATCACTCATTTAAAGTTAAATATTCCATATAATGTTTAACTTTAATTTAATGAAATCATTTAATTTGAGTTTTGGTTACAAATCCTATTATGGATACCTAGTGTATAAAAAATAATAAAAGGATAAATAAATAAAAATAAAAAATGGTTCAAAATAGATTCCACAAGAAAGAATATCACTAAGAGTAAGTGTTTAAAAGCATGGACTACATTTTTTATAGAGCATCCTTAGTGGGTGGTTAATCTCTTTCTAAGTTCCTAGAAAATATTGTTTACACATTAATGATAAAACAACAAAAATAACTGTCTATAACAATGCAATGTTTTTTTACACTTGTTATATTAATTACAAAGTTTTCTAAATTTATTATCCTTATGAGAATAGTATTAGATAGCAAATATAAAAAATATAATCACCAAAAAACTTTGAATTCATACAAAAATCCCAATGTATCTAATTCAATTCATTAATATAGTTTACAAAATATCATAATCATAAATATACAATATTTAATTTGTACTCATTTTCACAGTGTCAAAACATTAAAATGAAACAAATCGAGTAAACTATGTTCTTTGGAGATTAAAAATTCCTTTATATCATGTCATCATTTTAAATCATAAAAATAATTTAATTGAAAATAAGTATAATAACTATTGCAAAATTGATTAAACCATGCATATATGTTCTAAAATTATTAGCAATAACCAACCATTATTTGTATTATAATCACTAACCATTATTTGTATTATATTAGACCAACCATGACCTTTTAGTGTTCATATAAATTCATATAATGAAATGGTAAAATCATTTCTACATGGTTTAAATTAATTAATAATAATCAACCAATACTTTTAGCTATAATATAGCAACCATAACACTTTAATGTTATATTGTAACAAAATTTTTGGTTCAACCGCTTATGGATTAAACTATGTGCTCTAAAGAAAAAATAATCAATTTAAATCATAACATCAATTTAAAAATTATAGAATACTATAATCAAATAAGAATAGGTATAGTCGATCATGTTTACATGGTCTACAATAGTTAACAATAATCAACCATTATTGCTAAAAATTGTATACTAACCATAAACTGTTAATGCCACATTGTAATAATATTTTGAATTGAACCTTTAATATATTTGGAAAACATTAAATCAAACTAATAGATTAAATTATGTCCTTTAAGAGAAAATTCTCAATTAAAATTGTATACAACTAGAACTTATATAGTTGCAAAGTTAGATATATATGGTTTCAATGAACCAAATCAACCATATTTAACAAAAAAAAATAATAAATCACATTTATCATAAGACACCAACGTCATCAATAGTGACCCAATAAATACAAGAAGGCTCAAAAATTGAACCAAAAAAAATATTATTGTACAAAATGTCTAAAGGCATCTCAACAATAGTTTCTCTATCTCAGGATAAATTTTGTCTATTAAATTAAAATCCAACCTAATAGGTTTCTTAAAAAAAATCACAAACCAATATCTTCAAATGTCGAAACAGAAAATTACATATCACTCTTCATTTCAATCACCTTGATTATCTTCCTTGCTTGGCATCATAACATTGTTGTTCTCCAAAATATGTTTTTATCTCGAATCATGACTTAGTATCATCCACTAATTCTCATCCAACACATCTCGGTAAAAGAACACATAATTGAAATTTTTTGGGAAGGCATAAGCTTCACTACTTTCAACCCATATCATTTTAGAGTTAATACATTTAAGCCCACGATAATATACTTCCTTTTCATTTCCCCATTAAAATGCATCCCGTTACTTGCAACATAAAATAACACATTGAAAAGACTATAAGTCCACTCGCATGATCTCCTTTATATTTCTATTGTAACCTAACTTCCCCTTTATTATGCTTTGGTGATGGTATCTAGAATGAATAGATTGGTTTAACTTGACCCACACAACACAATATTGTGTGATGAGTCCATCATTTCATCTTCGATGCAAAAATCATGTCCATATGCCGACATAGATTGGAAGAAATGCACTTGTAAAAATGTGAGCAACAGATGGGGTCGTATGTCTAATAACCGGGATATTGATAAAAAATCATAATCCATGTTACAGTTCAAATGTACATTCTAAATTAAACATGGTACTTATAGATAATATTATAGAGTTTTTGCACCCAATCCCTATGTTTATTGCACTCTCTACTCCACATCAGTAATGGTGGGACATGCCATATTTCTCTATGATTGGGTAAAACACCCAACTGTTGGGATAGAACTTTGATATATTTTCTTTTCAATGATAAATATAAGGCATAATTCTACAATTCATCCAATTGAATTATTTCCTGTCATTGTTCCATTTCCCTCTTTTCTCTTCATACAATGTGGTCCATGGTCATATTGCCTCCATATTGTTAAGAAAAAAATTATTGATAACATTAATTTATGAATTGTTGATGTATAAAAGAATTCAAAGTGAATGGTATGAGATCAAATTTATATTATCAGCTTCAGTGTAAACAATTTCTATATTCATATTTGAAAAAAGAAAAGTGACTTATAAATTTATATTATTAGCTTCAGTGTAAACAATTTCCATATTCATATTTGAAAAAAGAAAAGTGACTTATAAATTTATATTATCACCTTCAGTGTAAATAATTTCTATATTCATATTTGAAAAAAGAAAAGTGACTTACTTTTTATCATGAGTCTTTTTCCATTATTTTCTAAGTAGATCCCCTTCCCTTTTCCCTGCGTCTAGTTGGTTGTACGAAATCAGTGCCTTTAGTGTGTTATCGATTTGCCTAATGCACTCATTTTCATAAAAGAATAACTCATATACCATGTACCACTCCACCAGAGATCCCTTCGGTTTTTTCCTTTGTTTAACAAAGCACTTAATTTTTTTTCTTATGCTTCTTTAAGAAGAACATCTAATGACATATGAGAACCCCAATTATTTCAACATCATCAAGTAGGTTCATCATAATATGGACTTGCAAATCCATAAAATCATGGGAAATTCCTTCACAAAATACAATCAATGTTAGCTATAACTTGAAACCACTGTTGTAGTATATCTAGGGGGGATATTATGGGGTACATAGGGAGGTACCCAAGGGAATAACGCAATAATGGAATGGGCCATAGTTAATAAATAAAGTGGTTAACCTGCATCATGTAAGGGACCACACGTAGTTAGCAATAATGTGATAAGCCCATGGTATTAGATATATGGTATTCAGAGACCCGTGGTAATGACCAATGGTATTGTACGTATGAAGCCTATATAGAGGCTAGAGACTCCCCATGGAGAGATGCCAAGGAGAACACTCCACAAGCCATATGCTTGAATGTAGTATACCTAGGGGGGATATTATGGGGTACATAGGGAGGTACCTAAGTGAATATCCCCCTAGGTATACTACAACTGTGGGATGGTATCTATATGAATCTCTTTTGATGTGATCCAATGTACAAATGTAAAAATTGTTGATATGGCATGTCATGGATCTTGAAGAACGTCATCATTCACATAACCATACTCAAGAAAATAATAGATACTATACAAAATAAACACACACAATAGAGTTATTTGATCCAGACTTAAACATGAACGTAAAAAATTACAGAGATAACCATAAATATAGAGATGCAACGGAAATAATACCTTATTTCATTAATGTAAAATGTTGAAATATGCTTACAAATAGAAATGGAAGTAAACTAGCTAGGGCGATGGTAGCTTATCTCTGAGAAGAGAGGTGGCGGATACATGCCCCTGAACTACGTTACAATGAGGCTCGAAGGCCTATTTATTATTGAGAAACAATGGAAAACCCTAAACATCCAAAAGCCTAACCCTAGGAGATGAAATGCCAAACTGTGGGCCTTGTTTTGGGTAAATTGGTACATCAACTTCTCGGGGTCGTAACTTTGGCATACGATCTCCGTTTGACGTGCACAATAGCTCATTAGAAAGATCTATCAGAGGACAACAGTGCTGGGAAGAATAAAATTAGTCAATAACCCATGTTGCTCCAAGTTTTCCCAAAAAACGTCGTTTAGGGCCTCAAAACGGCTCTGGAAGTTCAGGACCCGAAAAATTGCTAAAAATAACAAATTGTGCTAGATTTAAGGAAATTGAAAAACCAAAAGAGACAGTTGTGGGGATCCAAGTGGGATAGGTGGCTGGCCACCAACATCCACTTGGATCATTATTTTCCTTAAAATTATGAGTTCATAGTATATTTTAACCTAGATTACTATAGAAAAAGAATCATGTACTATACATATATATCCTTAGAATGTTTATATTTTCATGTGATTTCAACCTTGACAAATGTCATTCTATAGTATTTCATATAAATAAGGTGCATTTACACCCAATATAATATCCATCCCTATATAAAGATCATATTTCTTCAAAATCCATGGGACATCACCTTCTTTACAATACCAAGGGCGATCACTAACCTGTCCTCTAATTTTTTTTCTTTGGGAAATGTCTCTTTTTAGTATTCAAAGAAATAATACCTCTCCTAACAACCAATGGGTTGTTTTTATTTGATGATATGTGTCTTTTATAACCCTATTTTCCACTCCACTATAGTGAGATAGACCTAGTTCAACTTACCTTAGATGCTAGCTAGAATCCATACCTTTTCATCCATCTTTTACTTATATGGGTCTTACAAGGAAGTTATTAGATGTTACAGGGATGAAATGACATAATTGAGTAATTTCTCGTAATTATTTTGTCATAATTTCATAATTATGAAATAATAATTATTTCATTATTGAGAAAAATCTCATAATTGAAAAGAAGGTTCTTAGTGAGTTGGGAAAATATCATAGTTGAGCATGAAACTTGGGCATGACTTGTAATTGCTTGGTTCATGTGCCATCAAGTATATCCATGAGTTGTATCCACCCAATTTAGATGCCATTAAACCTAAATTATCATGGCCCTATGTGTTTAGATACATCCTCCTAAGTTTGAAAAGTAGCGTATATAATGAGACGCTCTCGAGGGGTGACAATTCATAGAAAAAATGATAGCTTAGTTATGCTGGTAGTTTTCTACTAGACTTCCAGTGCATGTGATAGTATCCATGTATTGTTCTGAGTCAAAGGAAGGTTTTGTATCAAGGATTGAGGAGGGGTCACTAGTATTCCAAGATAAAATTATATTTGCTTTTTGATTCAATAGAAGCATGCAATATTTATTTCCCATATATGATTCTAATGATTATATGTGTATGGTTTAGATTTGTACTTGTACATGATGATCTACCCTCTATGAAGGAGAAACAATTTATTTGTTTGATTGTGATTGTGTGTAGGAGACTAGATATAGATGCAAGGAGTAGGTTATTCCAATAGAAGTGATATCTCTAGAGTTGCTTCCAAATCTACAGCCTTCACCAACTTGCAAGGGATCAGGTGCACATACATTTTCTTATTAGATAGATAGCATGTAATTATATTGAAACTATAAATGCATATTCTGACAAATTAGAGGGATATATCTATGGAGAATTTCCCCTTGTCTCTTGAACATTTCATCACACAACAACGTATCCATAAAGAAAAACATTTTTGAATATATACATGGAATCTAGAAAGTTGGAAATCATAAGATGCTACGAATATGGAAGCTCATAAAATATAGATTATGTTTTAATATTTATGGGAATTCTCTCAACATAGGCATTAAAAATTATAATCCACGAACATATTCCCCATTTGAATCAAAGGATTATATGGTTTCCTAATCCTTCTTTGTGTGGTATTCTCTAATCTGATTTGCTAGTGTCATTATTTTAGGTCTCCAAGTTCTCCCTATTTTTCCATTGAATGAAGATGTGTGTCTTCTTTAAGGTTCATTTTTTAGGCAGAATACTGTGGAGCAATCATACATCAACTTTCGTAGGTGGTTGGACCACATAGCTTTTATAGAAGGTCCACAATATTCACATCCATGATACCTTTTTTTAATAGACCTAGAATGTTATTGTATACATAGCATCCTAGCATAAAAAATGATGGTTACGCCAAATTAAGTATGAAAAATGACATTAAAAATAGAAACAATTCAATAAACATGCATACTAAATCAAGATCCTAGGGATAATCAAGCATGTTGTACACACATATGCCATAGAACATGAAAGAGCTCTCCATTGGGATGGGTATTTATACATCATATACATGTAATACACCTGGTGCAGTTAAATTTGCATACATTATTATTTTATATTTACTTGTAAATATTGAAGTGAAAATGTTTGTTGTGGGGCCAAGATTAAGTTTATTTACTTATCTAAATAAGTTTTACAATAATAAATATTTTTTCTTTCTTTTGGAAATATTATGGGAAACAACACATGAGTATTTTGGGATTCTTTATTGTTTGAAAAAAATGTTAAAGTGTTTGATTCTGAGTGGTGGACAGAAAAAATGAAAGTAAAAATGGTCACAATTGTAGCATTCTCGGATTCTCCCAAAATTTCCAGGATAAAGACAACCACCAAGAAATAACATAACTAAAGAGAAATGTTATGTTGGGTGGAAAGATAAGAAACAACATAACTGAAAAGAAATGCTATGTTGGATAAGTGTTGATGGAGAGAAAGGCGTGCTTAAGAAGGGAAAAAGTAGAGATTTTTCCTATTTTGTAAAAAAGCTTAGATCTAGAAAAAGGTGGGTAGACCTTAAAATAAGGACACTACCAATGTTTTCTTGGGAAGGAGAGAAATAAATACCACAAAGTGACAACTGTTGGGACATCATATTTATAGAAAAGAGAAGCCTGAGCTCGGGGGGATTTTTGGGGAGTGAAACTCATTAGTTGGGAGGAATATGCTAGTTCCTACTATATTTTGAAGATGATTGATGAGTAAAAAATTACTATAAGGATTCGTTATCAATGATGACTCAAGAACTAGCATGTAGAAGAATTTATATAACAACTTCTGTGAACAATAAACATAGTTTATAGTGAGTAGAGGAAAAGGACAATATTAAATTAAGCATGTAGTAGGAAATGAGTAAACCTTATATGATAATGCTTGTTTTATTGGCAACATATAAAGCATGGATATATTTGTATTTTATTGTAAACAAAAATCTAACGATTCAGTTAAATGTTGTAGACATGGTAGTATCCTCGTTGGAATAATATTGTTATTTTTCTTAATAATAGTAAGGTAGAATAAAAAATTCTAAAGTTTCTTTTTCAAATTCATCATATGATTATTTAAGGGATTTTTGCATGTTTTTCATGAACGTATCAAGAACAAAAACAATAAAATATACTCTTAACCTGAAATGATAAATAGTAATCCATAAAATAAGAAGTATCGAACTGAATTGAATGAATAATGATAGAATATATAAAATGAATAGGAAAAATAATTATAATTAGATTTTGATTAATTTCTGATAATGAATCATGTATGTACACAAATATGTTTGTTAGTAAACTATACACGAATATGAATGAGATTGTGTAATAGATAGATTGGAAAATGGAATTTAGTTAGGAATTGTAAGTATTCCTTATGAAAAGATTGAAAATATGAATAACTAATTCTAATATAGGAGAATAACAATATGATTTCAATAGGGAAAATCAAAAGTAGGAATATTAGCAACAAAGAACCCCCTAAAAATTGTCATAAGTTTTATAGGAGGCAATCATAAAGTATGTTTAATTAAGCAATATATAACTACGTTGTACAAGATCTAAAAAGGAAACTCTGAATCTGAATATTGGTCGAAAATTGTGAAAGGGAATTTTTTTACTGAAAAAAAGAAAGAAAGAAAGCAAAGAAAACTAAGACCTTAAAAGATGTAGAGGTTATCCCTTATATAAAAATACTGAACAAATTTGAAAGAATAAACATGCATTTTAATAAAGATCTATACACAACAAGCTGAAGGAATGAAACACATAATAGAAAATTATATATTTTCTAGAAACAATACTTGCAAGTTTTTTAACTCAAAATATATAAGTATACTTTGGGTATAGGAACCCTGGTAATTGAGTTCAAAGAGTAGAATAATAAAAAAAATAAATATAAGACTCCAAAATGAGTTGTCGAGGCACCCTCTGGTGATACAATAAACTAAATGTTTATTACATTGAACTTTAAAGGCAATAGCATAACTCAGAAACTGAGAATTTCAAGTTTTAGTATAGTATCTGTAAAGAAAAGCCATGGCCATCACCAATCGGCTGTAACTCCAATCCTGATAAATCTAGGAAAGAAAACTTGTGTATGTAACTTCATACTTGGTAAGGGAAAGGAAATAAGTTGATAGGGAGAAAACTCTAAATTAAGAGAGTTTGGAAGTCAAGAATGTGACAACAAAAACCTTCTCTTAAAATCTTTGTATTATATTTATATTAGATAGTTAAAAATTTGAAATGGAAGTACTACTAATAAATTTTAACTTATGAATTTGTTTCCGTTTGGGCCTTGATAGTCTGTTAACAATAGAAGAGTATTTGAGAACCAAAAGTAGGTTATTAAATATACAAGCATAAAAAGAAAAAATAATAATATTAAAAAAAATCATAACCATGGTTCCTACAATATTTATTCTCAAGAGTTAGAAAAATTAATTAATGACAACCTACTAAGAGTTTTGGGACCAAGTATTAGTATAGTAATAACTGGGTACCAAATTTTAAAACCCATTTTACTTCCCAAATGTTTGTAAGGAAATTATGCTATACACTTTAAGGAAAGACTTTGAGAGTCTCAAATCTGAGCATCAAAGAGTGAAGAAGGAATAGTAGGGTTCGATTTGATACCTAGATGACCCTCTGATTCCACCGTGAGCCCGATACTGAACCGACAGGGCATTTCTCATTTTTAAGAAATCTACAACCACAAAGTGGACACGATTTGAGGAAAATTATGCTCCTAAATATCCAAATGATAAATCCTAGGCTGGTTACTCTCACACTCATAACTAGTATTGGACCAAATCAGAGTATTCCTTCATAACTTTCAAAGGATCCGCATTCAAGAGGAAAAATGACGGGTTAATCTAATGATTTAAGTAGACTCCCACAAATACCCAAAATCCAGGTTGTTAATTAAATACCTCGTTACCCAAATTTAAGGAGTTAAACTGACGAACCCTCAATAAACAATTAACAGTGTAATTATCAGGAAAAACGACCATGAAACTACTTGTCATGGGCTTTTCGAAGAAAAAAAACATGGTGGGATGTTGAAGGTTGAAACACTTTGGCCACCAGAGAAAAAAAAGCCAAAAAAACAAAAACAAAAACTAAAAAAACCTTAACCTACGGTCGCTAAGAACTTGGACAATAAAAGAGAGCGGTGCATAAGAACTTGGACAAGTAGGTATTCAATTACACTAATTATCCTACTAGGCCATTAGAATTTTTCCAACCAATATCATCAAAATCGTGAATGAAGAACCTAGTCACATCGAGGAGAAAAGATCAAGTTACGCATGTTCAACATGGGGACAAAGGACCTCACGCCTTATAAACCTCCATATGACTATGGAGAAAGGATAAAAATCAATAAATGATTAATAATTATATTTATTGTAGTTAAAATTTTGATTTAGGGTAGAGGAGGAGTGCATAATATGCATAATATGGAGGCCTTTGGTTCACATGCTTCGTAAATTTGGATAGTAATGAAACATATTGGGTATAAAGTAGCCATACAATGAAAAGTGAAGTGATCCCATTATAATCCCTATCGTACTAGAAAACAAAACTAAAAAAATTACTTGACTATAGCATGAAAGGGTATCTTGGATGGCCTAAGTTATTTATGTATTTAGAAACTCAAGGATGAGGGATCGAGTTCCTCTCCCTTGACAAAGTTTCATATGTTTTCCTTCGTAAAGTTTCGAGAAAGAGTTAGGATAAACAAATGGTTCGTTAATTGAAAGTGTAATATTTGGTAAGACAAGTAGATCATAAAGTTTTGAGAAAGAGTTAGGATAAACAAATGGTTTGTTAATTGAAAGTGTAATATTTGGTAAAACAAGTAGATCATAGTTGTTATGGAGCTATTGATTGTAAACAATGACTTCATTAACAGTTGGGATACAACTCGGTCAGAGTCCCAAGTTAGACCTTTTTCCATTTAATTTGGTGGTTTCAAGTGGTTTAGTTGGGTCCAGTTACCCGTAAGGGTTAGACCTTTTTCCATTTAATTTGGTGGTTTCAAGTGGTTTAGTTGGGTCCAGTTACCCGTAAGGTAAGGCTTATGTTGAAATGGAAAATAAATGGGTGAAAGTGGATTGATAATTATGACATAAAAGGAGTAAGATAAACTAATATAATATCTACCTGAGTATTATATTCTACCTGAGTATTATAATGCATATGTTACACAAGGATAACATTACAACAATAAAAATAAATATTTCAAGGCATAATGATTATAAGTGCAATTTGAAAAATATTGATTTGATTAAATAGTTAATCAAATTAATGTTCAACACATACACATATATAATAGTGCTAAGTTCAATGTTCTTGAAGCAAACAAATATTCATAATGCTTTAATTAATTAAAACAAAATGCAAAGAACAACGCTTCACTTTAAATATATCAATTACTTTAAAGATAAACGAAGAATAGAGAAGATAAAAAGTACCCAATCTGCTCATAATCTTTGCATGTTGGAATCAAATTAGTTTAGATATTAATAAAATGACAAGTACAAAAGTGCAATAGAATCTCTTTTTGCAAAAATTCAAAACCCTTTGCATGAGTTTGAGTGCCATATTTAGATTATTCCTTACAACATAAGGGAGAAACCGAGTCTCTAATATTCTCTAAACTAAACCAAAACACACTTTGCATAAAATAGTAAAATAGTTACATTTTGAAAATAAAAATCAAATATGATGACTTTAACCTGATGTTGATCCAGTAGCCCGCTGCCATTGTTGATAGATACGTAGAAGGGGTGCTAGCTCTTAACGAGAATGAGGCTTCATATTTAGTTAGAAGTTGAAGAAAAAATCTTTAAGAAGTGGCAACATCTAAGTTTTCAAATTTGTGAGAGTCTTAAGGAATCATCAATGACCATGAGTCTTAATTGATAGCTACCAATTCCACTAAAGATTAATCTTTGATAATTGTTCAATCCTTTTACCAAATTTTGATCTTTCATCCATCTAGCATTTGTGTAATGCTTCAACACCTCACAATTCATATTCTTCATAATATGAAATTAAATTTGCTTCCAAAAGAGGTCGGGTAATAGATTGTGCAGTAGAGCATGAGCTTTCTTAAGTATCAATAACCAATTTTCTCAATAAACAAATTTTATCCTTCAAATTCCCGAGAACAATGGATTTGTGCATTTCATCAATCTTGGGCAAATTTTGTTATATTATGTGTTTATCTATTTTCCACTCAAGGATAATATTCAAGCTTCATTTGGCCTCATCATATTGGCTCTCCATGTCATCTAGCTCATCAACCAATGAAGAGCTCAACTTGCACTGCGCCTGTATCAAGCTTAGCTTATTATAAAATATTTGTTTTTGTTTGAAAAGTTGTGTATTGAGTTCAAGAGCTTCATCTTTGGACTCAGCGAGATCAAATGCTTCAAGCTTTTCTTGTTCTAAACTTTGATGCAATTCCTTTAATTGATCATCGCGTTACTTGAGTTCTTCAAAGTGTCGACTATTGATTGGTTTTTCCTGTGCTTGTAGCTCTGCTTAATATTGGGCCACTTGTTGTTCCAATTATTGGATCTAGTCAACCATTTCTTGAACAAACTATTTAATATGGGTTGCTTCATCAACAGTGGCTGATTCATTTTCCCCTACATACTGAGCCAATTCTTAGAATTCTTCATGTGGAGTTGTAGAAGTGCTTCTCCAAACTAGTTCCAAGAAAGTAGAGTTTGGAAGATATACCTCATTTTTTACCTTCCTTTTCTTTACTACTGATGTATTATGAGGATGATAAAATGTTTCGATAGAAGGAATTTATTCAATATTCAATTGAACGCCTGTAGTAGGGTGAGAAAGGATTAATTCTACATTGACCTGAGTGTTGAGAGGAGTTTTAGCAATGGGATTCAGAAGTGGCAAGGACTGTCCGTTGAGTAATAACATTTGATTTTTTTTATTTTTTTTCTGCAAGAGCCTCTTTTTCCTTGATTGTATTAGCCGAAGTTGATATTTTGTATAAGTATGGCTTCCATTCCTCTTTCATGTTATTAATCAACAACTTTCCTGAAGAAGATTGATCTATTGAAGAAACTTGCATAATTGTTGATATTTGAGGTGTTGTATGAGAAGAAGAATTGATCTCTTTTTCTTTATAACCATTTCCCTCTAGAAGCTTGAGTAAATGCATGGGTAACAAGGTTCTTCTAGAATCTCCGAAAACAACAAAATGTTGAAATTTTTTTGGAGACAATTGATTTTCTTTTAAACAAACTGACTCATAAGTTAAGGCTCGGGAAAACAAATGATCATATTGATTTTGTTCACGAGTATAATTTTTGATATGTGCTTTATTGGCTATATCTTGGGTCACATGGGAAGGATCAAAATCTATGAAAGTGATAGTAGAGAGTTTCAACTAATTTAAAGCTAAAATTTCCTTCTCTACATGTTGATTATTGGCAAGAGTGAAAATGCCAACTTGCAATGGGAATTTAGGTGAAAACATTTTAGAAGTCCTCTCAAGCTTAAGGGTTATCCCAATTCCAATAGTTTGGTAAGCAATATCTCTTGAGAGGATGTTTGGAACATAAATAGGTAGAAAATATGGACATTTATTGCTTCCCTAAATTATGACATAAGAAAATGTTTTCTCAATGAAACAACCTCCAATTCTCAACAAAAAATCGAGAGTTGGTGCATACATCCTTAGGGTTTTGAAGACGAAAATAGCCTGGTAAACAAGAATCATTACAATATGGAAAATGAAATAAAAGTGGTTGAATTAATTCTCCTTCCAGAGAATATTGTAATATTTATGGATGGTAAGGGGGTCGACAAGTGTCCACTTATAGGCCATGCATGGAAAATCAATGGAGAAACCAATGGCATCCATGATATATGATGACATATAAAAAGGTGGGATACCGGTGACAATATTTTGTGACCAAAAATGTAAAACATGCTTAGCCATGTTTTCTGGTAATAGATGAGCCCATTCAAAGACATAACCATGAGAGGCATCTTCAATAAGAGGGACCCAATCGTTCAGGAATTGTGAAACATTTTCTTTGGTATATAACCAATAAAGCATAAAGGAAATGTAAGAAAAAAGGGATGTGAGGGAAGAAATGGAATATTTTCCTGTGGATTATTCTTTAAACTTATTGGAGATATGCATCCACCCTCTAATCATTTTGGATAAACTTTCCTTATTTCCCTCACATTCCTTCTTTACAAATTGTTCCACAAATTGAGAATTATATACAACTTAAGGCTGGGGGAATGATACATACCACAAAGGCTTTCAGACTTGAAAGACCCAATTTTGATGCCTCTGTGGGTAGCAAACAACCGTTCACCTATATCGACATCTTCTACTACCCAACATATCATGTATGTGTATGAGAGTAATCTCAGTTGTGCTACAATATTATGAAGTTAGAGACCTCACAACATCACTAGTTGTTGATGAAGAAGTCTTTAAGCCATCTTGTCTTGCTATCACAATAGTTGGTGCATCCTTTGACTCATCTGACAATTCCTCTTCAAATAATTCATGAATGGTATTCCAAGGTTTTGCATTATAATCTATAGTATATACCGTATCAAAAAAGAGGAATGTATTTGGTAATTTATCATTGATTTCCTCTTTGAAGGGCCCAATTGACGCCTGTACATGAGTTTTATTTTTTTATTTTTCCATAGTATCCTGTTGATAGGTGTTGCACTTAGAATTCACCTATAATGGAAAATGAGAAGGGTAATAGGAGTTACCATAAACAAGGCTTAGATAGTTGTATAAAAGGGTTAAATCAATCTGAAGAGCAGTACATGTACGTTAAATGCATTCATTATATCGTTAACTGAAACAAGAAAGCAAATTAAATCTAAAGGCATGGTTTTAAATTTAACATTTCATAATGGTGACAATGAATTGAGGTAGATGGCACAATTATACCAGATTGATTTCATACTTAGCAGGTGACATGTTTTCTTACGTCATCCTATTATTGAAGCTTGTAAGGCAATTTAAGCAGTTATTTTCCATCTTCCAAAACGAGCAGGTTGACATGAAGTGGGCCTATGTGGCACATGTACTAGTAAGGTTCAACATAAATACAAGGTGGACCTTATGAGTCGTGCTAATGATAAAATCTTAGACAAAGTTCTTATATTGCGAAAGGAATTGAACGAAATGATGTAACAAAGGGAAGGCCTATCGCAAAGGATCCAATGGTACCCATTAATGATGAGTTATCCCACTAGCGTGATCCCGATAGTTTCAAAAAGGTTGCAAAAGAAATGCTCTAGGTTATGATCGACGAGATGATAGGTGCTATGATATGGCAGTCAGGACAAATCAACCTTCATAGTATGCACCATTGTTGTGGGGCCTAAACATGTAATCCCACTAAAGGGAGATCGGTGAAAACGAAAGCATGCATAAAGTAAAGGGTCAGGATCTAGACAATGGGCCATGTGCTAAGTGATAAAAAAATGAGTGTGCTTGCCTCTTTTAAAAATGAGCGTAACACATTAAAGAAAGTCTAAAGCCCGAAATCAACTAAGTCTCAACTCTGATGGCTTTATGTCTACAAAGATATAGATTTTAATTATTTACAAATAAAATAAATTATTAAAGGAATAAAGTTTTATTAAAAGGGCTTAACTTATTAAAATTAAAAATTTGAGAAAAGGGTCCCCATTTTGTTATGACCAAGTTTAAAATGGGGAGTTGTTATTTGCCACAACAATTGGTGACACACTGGGCGAAACAATTATCATTGTTATGAGTACAAAATCTGTAAAATGAAGTAATAATGATTAGATGATACAAAATACCAAAACTAAAATATCCTATCAGCTTCGTCCCTGACATGCATAGTTAACATATAAAACAAAATTCATATCCATCATTGTCCATTAGATTATAAACACTTACCTCATAAATCATATATTTTAGCCAAATGTGTATATGCAACGGTAAGCTTTTTTGGCACTTAGTTTTGAGAAAGCAAGGTAATCAAGTATATCATAGTATTAAAATAACTTCTATAGCACAGGAAGAGTCACTACTTCCAACATGAATCTATAGCTTTGACAGGGATTCCTTTTAACCCTTTTGAATGGCAATGTTCCATCTATTAGAAATAAATACATAGTTACGAGATCATTTCAAAAAATTATTTGAATTCCAACTGAATACCATTGTCTTGTCTTTGTGACCAGCTAATGACAATGCCATTAACAGAACTAACAAATTGAACAAGTTGTCTCATGATGATACCTCTTGTCTTCCAACCTTGTGGTTGAAAGTGATTACCTTGGCTTGGTAACCAATAGTGGTAATGCCACTATGTTAGAGCCTATGATCATGGTAGGTCAACTCGCGATGAGACCACCTATCCTCCACTTAACTTATTTTATTTTTTTAAATGTTGAACTATGATTATTGTTAATGTCTTAGAGATTAGTTAATATATGGGGTGGTAGATTAGCTCCTTAAGAGCAAGGGATGGCATAAACAATTTTGGGTAGCTAATCATTGCTTGGTTATCCTTGCTTCCCAATAGCTAATTACCTTAAGCAAATTGCTGGTAAGTTATTTTTCTCTCATAGAATCGGGGTTACAAATATTTGATGAAATAATGTCAGAAAGATACAAAAAAATGAGTCATAACTAGGGACTTCACTAGTTAGGAAAGTTGAAATTCAACATAATAACATCATGTTTACTGAAATATTCTTTAAAGATAAGACTTCGTGTAAAGATAATAGAGTATAATTGATTAACCAATAATGATGCCAAAAATGAGAAGCATAGAACTAGAAATTAAAGCAAAGTAAAGGAAAGCATGAAAATAGGTCAACAACAAGTCTACATGCTAATCAAAAGACAATCCAAAAATGACAAAAGAATCTTGAAAGATGTTAAATTTATAAAAAACACACAAGATTTACATATGATTATTTGCATATTTACAGAAGGTCACTAAGGCTTAAGGAAAAATGTTTTTAAAGGATAAGTCCATTTACAGGGAGACTCTCTTTCATCCCTCCAATATTTTGCAAAATAAAAGTAGATGGACCTATTTTCTCAGTAATTTGAAATGGGCATATCCATAGTTTCTAAAATTTAGTATGTTTTCCTTTTTCTTCGTGTGCTTTATCCCATTTCAAAAATAGACTACCAACATGGAAATATTTGTTTCCTAACAAGTTATCATCAATCCAATTTTGAATAATTTATTGATGTTTGGCATAAATTTGATTAGCATTTTCTCTTTCTTCCTCAGGTATAAAAATTTGTGATAATATTTTTTTGAATGTAGAGCAAGGTTGTTATCCAATGGATTGTATTATAGCTAAAGAAGGCAAAGCAATATTAGGTGGAAGAACAACTTCCTTACCATATATTAGGGAGTATGGACAAGTGGCTAAGGATGCTTTGAATGTTATTCTATCATCCCATAAGGCATATATTAGAGCTTTATGCCAATTCTTCTGATTATTGTCTATGTTTCTCTTGATAATTTTGAAGAGGATTTTGCTTATGGATTCTACTAATCCATTACCCCGAGGGTAATAATTTGCAGAGTATTTTATTTTAAACCCCCTTTTTAGATCAAAATAATTGAGGGAATTTCCAGAAAAATAAGAATCATTTTCAAACATCAAGGACTTTGGGAGACTAAATATAGTAATCATGTGTTGATCAATAAAATTGATAACTTGTTATGAATCGACCACCTTCAAGGGAATGATCTCCATCCATTTAGTAAAATAATCTATTACCGTAATAATATATCTATGCCTCATATAGGAATGTGGAATGATATCACCAATTAGATCCAATATCCATTATTTAAATGGTTGTTCAATGTTGATCGATTGTAATGGAAAGGTTGCTTTTTGTCTTTTCTTGAAGTTGTTTGACAAATCTTTCATTTTATAACATATGCATGGGCATCTTTAAACAAGGCTGGACAATAATTTCCTGCATGAAGGATCTTGTGTGCTTTGGTATCTCCTCTATAATGTACACTAGTAGGTCCATCTTGCGTTTCCTACAAAACGTTTTCAGCTTCAACCTTCTTTAAACATATGAGAAGTATAGAATCATAATTCTTCCTGAAAAGTATATCATTAACAAGCTGGTACTGATTAGCTTTTAGTCTTAGGGATATTTTTATTTTAGGTTCTAACTCAAAAGGGGCATGACCATGAGTAAAAAAAGATTTAAATCTGCATATTGTGGATAAGAGGTCATGAAAGATACTTGTTGTATATCGTCTTCTTCATCTAAGAAATTTTCTGATAAAGAGCCATTGAAACTAGTAACTAGTTTAACAAACCTTGTTCTCGCATAATCTTAGTAGGTTATATTTCCAAGACATATTCTTGAAGAAAAAAGACCAATGTGCTCATTTTTCACCAAGATCCCTTTGTATTAGTAAATTCCTCACTATTGATGATGGTATAATTCGCAGAAAGGGCCTGAAATGTTTGATTGACTTAAAAACTGCGTAAGTCTGCTTCTCGACTTTAGAGTACTTCAACTCTTCTCCTTGCAATATCGAACAATTAAAAGCTATTGGTGCTTCTTCTCCTTCATCATTCTTATGTGTTAACATTGTTGCATAAGACTTGTCAAAAGAAAAAGTATATAAAATGAATTATTTAGTGTGATTGGAAAAGAACAAAGATGGACCTTCTATGATTGTTTTTTAATTAAATCAAAGGCATTTTTCTCAATGTGACCCCATTTGTAAGTTGCATTATTTTTTTATCATGTTTTGTAAAGGTAAACCTATTTGTGAAAATTATGGAACAATGTGCTTTACAAAATTATTCTAACCAAGAAAAGACTACATGGATTTCTTATTGTGGGGAAGGGCCACTTCAGAAATAACCTTTACTCTTTCAAGATCAATTTTTATTCCTTCCTTTGAGACAATATATCTGAATAGTTTTTCTTCAATTAAAGTAAATAAATATATCTTCGGGTTTAAAGAAATACCATTCTTTCTACATATTTCAAAGATATGTTTTAATTCATGTATATGATTATCTCATTTCTTAGATTAGATTGTAATATCATTGGCCTAAATTATCACTGATTTATTTATGAGACCTTTGAATGCAATGTCCATGGCTCCTTGGAACATCGCACCTGTGTTAATCAAACCAAATGGCATTTTCTAGTATGTATAAGTGCCCCATTTGGTTCTAAAAGTGGTATTAAACTTGTCATTAGGGTGAACCAAGATTTGGTTATAACCTCAAAACCCATCCAATAAAGACATTAGTTCCGAACCAACAACTAATTGTAAATATGATCCATTGGTGGCAAAAGGAAAACGATATTTTTTAGTGCCTTTATTCATATTTCTAAAATCAATGCATATCATGATGCCACCATTTTTATTTTTTGCATGAACTAAACTAGAGACCTGCTTAGAATGTCTCATAGAGAAAATAATCTCGGCCTTTAATAATTTATTTAACTCGACTTTTATTTTCGACTCAACATTAGGATGGATCTTTCTAAGATTTTGATGTATTGGCTTTATATATGGTATCATTAGGATTGTATGTTGTATGATTCAGGTATCATATGTTTTAAGATCATGATAACTCCAAGAAAATATATCTTTGTATCTTTTGAGGAAGTGTATAAATCCAAGTCTTTCATCAGGAGACAACCCATGACCTAAATTGACATTCTGAGGTTTTCTTCTAGTATCTATATTAATAACTTCAAACCTTAAGAATGAGATTTGAATATTGCAATTGGTTGGACGTTTGAATCCATCTTTAAGGTCATAAATATCTTCTAATTTAACCACAAATTTAGGCAGTTCCCTTTTAGTCCTATTTTCCTCAGAGGATTTGTTCAATTCCTTGTCATGTGAGTCTTCATCAATGATTTGTTCATTACAAGTCCCTTCAGATGTAAGAAATCTAACGATGTTGTTATCATCTTTAAAAACTTGCCAATTAGTGATGTTATCAAGGATTGATGAGTGGAAAATCAATTCAATAGAGAATCGATCAGGACTAAAGTCTTCAGGAGGAATTAATTTGTAATCAACATTGGACAACAAATCAACACTTGCATATCACAATCTAGGTATAGGGCTAATATTAAATGCAATAAAATGAGATTTCAACTCTTGAATTAATGATTGATAGCGCTTCAAATGATTATAAACACAATGAATGGTGTTTCTTACCTATTTGATAACTATTTCTGAATCACCAAAGACTTTCAAGTACTTGATACCTAAACTGATTGGTTTTTGCAAGACTTACAAAAGCACTTCATATTGGGTAAGATTATTTGTACAATCAAATTCCAATATGTAGGTAAGCATGGTTTTCTCATTTTCCAGGGTGACAAGGATACAACCTACACCTAAACCATTATTGCATTTTGATCCATCAAAGTAAAGAGTCCAAAACCAACAATATATAGGATCCTTCATAGGATTTTTTTTAGGTAATTCTACAATATTTACACATCAAGATGTATTTATTTGTGAATTTGTTTCAATTTATGATGAAACAAACTCTAAAGGATGAGGAGATGTTTAAGCAGGGAATTTTGTGAAGAAAGTTTCAATAGAATAATTCCCTAAAATATTATTTGTGAAAGCAACTGGTTCGTTTTCCTCTTCCAAATTAGTGACCATGTACTTCATGTGTTTTTCCCTGTCAATTCTGATTTACTTAGATTTACCATTATAAGGTAACCAAAGGTTAGACCAATCAATAGCAATGTATCCATTTAATTTCTCTAATCAGCCTCTGCTAAGTATCAAACCATAAAATATAGGGATATCAGTGACTAAAGTATCGATGATTTGCAAGACCTTAGGGTTGGATGACAATCTAATTAGGACTTCATTGATCTCTCCCAAAACCTTAACTTTTGTTCTGTTTAATTGGACTATTTGAGTAGTATACTTCTGTGGTTCACATTTAATTTTAAACATACTAAATAAGTCATAATATTTGATCAAGCACCAACATCAACTAAGCAATTGTGAACATTTTTGTTGAATATGTCAAAAGTTAAAAGGAAGGAGGGTGTATGAGAATTTTATCTGTCACCAATGAGAATGGAATTTGTTTCACTGATTTGGTCTAAAGATGAAGAA
Source organism: Pinus taeda (assembly GCA_000404065.3). Classification (NCBI taxonomy): domain Eukaryota; kingdom Viridiplantae; phylum Streptophyta; class Pinopsida; order Pinales; family Pinaceae; genus Pinus; species Pinus taeda. The sequence continues at coordinate 66,450 of APFE030127534.1, read as the reverse complement.
GGAGGTTTAGAATTTGTTTTATTCTTAGAAGCTTTAGTTATGATAACAGGTGATGGAAAATGAGAATTTAGAGTCGCATTTAAAGCATTCAATAACAATTTGTGTTGTTGTTTCAACTTACTAACTTCATAGGGAGATATACTTATCTTAGCCTTATTCACATATTCAACAATATTGTATTCAATATTATTAGACACAATCAACGTTTAAGATGAGGAATGATTTGAAGAAGTAGCATTAGAAGCATTGCATGAAGGACTAGAAGTTTGATTCAAATTTTTATTAGGAATACCTTTTTCTGAAGAGTAATCATTTGCAACCCTATAACTTGTAGGAGGTGTATTTCTAGACCCTTTAATTCTAGTCGTGATCAAGTGAGCTTCTTCCTCTTGTTCTTCATCAGATGTAGGAAGAATATAATCCCAAAGACCATATATTTAGATACTTCTACTTCTTCTATTTCTTCTTTTATTGATTTAACTTCTTGCTCCTCTTATTCTTCTTCATCTTCATCAACAACTAAGATTTGTGTACGAGACTGAGCAGGAGGTGGAGACTATTATGTCCTTTTGAAGGATCTAAGAGATGTTTTAGGAGAGGAACTTTGAACTACTTGTTTATTCAAATCAACCATTTCATTTAAATTTTTTTGAGAACCTTTTTCAATTCTTCCATGTCAAATGGATCCTTATTACTTTTCTTCTTTGGTTCATTCTTGAATGTGACTTTCTTGGTAGGTTTCTTTTCTTCAGCAGGAGTTTTCTTTTTGAGTGTAAGCATTATTTTTTCAATAGTCAAATATTCCTTCATATTATCTACAAGTTTTTAGTTTTGTGCTCTATCTACAAACATAACTATTTAATAAAGAAGATGTTATGGAATCAGCTCACAAAAAGATAGAAAAGAAAGATCAACGCCTTAGAAATCAGCCTCTTCGACGGGCCAACCTCCTTTACATTACAAAAATGAACAATTATTGGATGATACAAATGACAAGATCTCCTTTCTATATATAGGAGTCTAAGGGGTCATAATGTAATTAGAGCTGACATAACGATAATATTGTAAGGGCACAACAATAACAATAGTGGGCTTCTATAGGGCACAATTAAAACAATATGGGGAATACATGGACACAACAATATAATAAGGGGGTTGCACTAATAAGGGGTTACACTAGTAGTATAGGGACCTAACATGCCCCTCTCCTTCAAAAATTATTGTCATCAACGCTTGAGTAGTTCTGGATGCTTATGTATAAAATTCTCGTTCTCCCATGTGGAATCTTTGGCAGGTAAGTTCTTCCACTTGATGAGATACTCAAATTGATCGGTTTCGTAGTTGTCGGGTTCTTGTTTCCATGATTCCTTCAGGTCCCAATATGATTTTTCCTTCCTTGTCAAGTTTCGACAATATTGTTTGAATTGGGAGCTTGTCACTTATAATCTTCTTTAAGCACAAAACATGGAAAACTGGGGGCACTCGTGAAGATGCAGGAAGCTCCAATTTGTATGTCATAGTACCAATCTTTTGCAGTGCCTTGTAAGGACCATATTAATTTGGTTATAATTTATTATCCTTCTTAGCTTGCTTAAGGGACATTTGTTTATATGGTTGTATTCATAAAAATACCCAGTCGCCTATATCAAAACTTCTTTCGCTGCAATGTTGATCTGCCTGTTGTTTCATTCGATTCTGTGCCAAAGTGAGGTTATCCTTTAAGAGTTAGAGAACTTGTTTTTGTTGAGGGTCTACCATAACACCTTCATGAGATACAATATGACCCAAGTATTCCACCTCTTGTACTCCAAATAAACATTTGGAGGTTTTTGCATATAATTGTTTCTCGTCCAATAGTTTGAGCACTCTATCAACATGTTGAACATGATCCTACAAGACTTGCTATAGATTGTTATATCATCAAAAAATACTAACACAAATTTTCTAAGGAAGGGTTTGAAAATGGAATTCATCAAACCTTGGAATGTAGAAGGTGCATTAATAAGGCCAAAAGGCATGACCAAAAATTCATAAAGACCCTCATGAGTTTTAAATGTTGTTTTCGGAATGTCTTCAACCTTCATTTTGATTTGATGATATCCTGCATGAAGGTCCAACTTGCTGAAGTAAATTTCTCCATGCAATTCATCCAATAATTCATCAATGAGAGGAATGGGAAATTTATCTTTAATAATGAGGTTGTTGAGCTCTCTATAATCTAGACACATGCGCCATGATACATCCTTCTTGTACACCAATACTACTGGAGCAAAGAAAGAAGTTTGACTAGGTTGAATTATACCAGCCTCTAGCATTTCTGCAACCATACATTCAATTTCACTCTTTTGTGTAAAGGGATATCTGTAACGCCTGATGTTTGGAGGAACACTTCCTGGAAAATGAATAGCATGATCATGATCACAAATAGGTGGGAGGCATTTTGGAGTCTCAAATACCTTGGAATGATTGTCCAATACTTTTTGGAGATATGGAGAAATAAATGATTTCGTCGTGGGAACCTCTAGCAAACATAATTGTGCAATTACGCCACATTGTTCTTTCTTTAGAAGTTTTTTCATGCCGTTAGAGTTGATTATCTTTCCCAGTTTCCCTACGATACCCCTTAATTCAACTTACTTTCCTTCTAAATTTTTTTTCAAGAAGAGTTCTTGAAAATTTAAAGTTATCGTACCCAAAGATTGTATCCATTGGACTCCTAGTACAACATGAGGACCACCCATTGGAATGGAAAACATTGGACTATTCAAAACATATTCTCCCATGGATAGATTGATATTATGGCACTTTCCAGAGCAATTTATTGTTCTTCCATTTGCAAGCATCACTTGTCACCCTGGTTCTAGATATAGGAAGCAATTCAATTCCTTCGCTATCTTACAATGAATAAAACTATGGGTACTACTCGAATCAATCAACACTATTACCTTTTTCTTCTTGATATTTCCTTCTATCTTGATAGTGTGAGGAGTGGTAATTCCTGCCAATGCATTACAATATATGGTCAGATTCATTTCTTGATGCTCGATGTGATGTTTCACTTCTTGAACCTTTTTCTTCTTGATATGTCCTTCTATCTTGAGAGTTTGACGAGTGGTAATTCTTGCCAATGCGTTACAAGATATGATCAGATTCATTTCTTCTTTCTCTGGGGTTGGTTCCTGGTGTATATCCTCTTCTTTGATGTTTCTTGATCCTTTTCTTCCTCCTCTTCATAATCTATGTAAAATAATTTATTGTCAGTACACTTATGACCTTTAGTGTATTTGCTATCACAAATGTAACAAAGCCCTTTTTCTCCTTTTTCTTCCAATTGTTGTGGTGTAAACCTTGTAGGTTGTGGAAGGCTAGGAGTAAAAACACTTGTGAGTGATAGGATTCCTTGTTTCCATAATTCTACTTTAAATTTTTCTTGCCAACCTAAATGCCTTCTCCAATGAATCAGGTTCCCAAAGACGAACCTCATGTTGAATGTTATCCTTTAAAGTCCGTATGAAGACATCAATCCTTTGCTTCTCTGGAATATCATTTACCCTTATATTCAATTTTTGGAAGTCCTCAATGTGCTTTGCCATTGAACCCTTTTGTTTGATATTTATCAATTGGCTAAAGAAGGTGTTGATATTTGTATCCTCATAATGTGGTATCATTTCCTCCATGAAAATTGACCAAGTGACAAGTCGTTTACGAGAAAAATTCCCTTTATACCATAAAAATTTATTCAATTCTAAATATAAACATGCAATATGTACCTTTTGTAAAAGTTTTACATCATGTATATCAAAATATTGTTCCATTTGCAGTATCCAATTTACCGGATCCTTGCCATCAAACTTCCTCATATCTCCTTTTCTTGATTTTAGGAGCTCGATCTTGAAACGAGTGTAACTCTGTAATTTCGGATCTCCAAGATAAAGTTATGTCCAATCTCGCAAGGTGACCTGCTTAGATACTTCTTCAGTAGAGCGAACTTGTATGAAGTTCCATGTGTGATTGTTTTGAGCTTCGGCCATGAAAACAATACACAAAACAATACAGTCCGTCCTCTTTCTGTAGCTTCTGACGAAATTTAAATTTGATGCTCAGAGAGAAAGTTATGACGATTTTCCCCAGGTCACCTATTTGGGATGTATTTCGGGAGCCTACAGAAACCCTAAATGTCTTGGACTGTATCTCCGAAACTATAGTGAAACAAGACCTGAAATTCGGGCTCAAGCTTCACCACAATTTCAGATCAAATGGGTTCTAATTCAGAGTCTGAACCTTTGTATAAAACAAATTATAGTGAAAATTCCACGATGACCTCTTTGAGATAGAATTATGGAGCTTGAAAAAACGCTAACTTTTGCAGATCATATCTCTGAAAATATAGGAAGACAAGATCTAAAATTCGGAACCAAGGTTCAGAACGATTTTGGCTCAAATGAGTTTTTTTTTTTAGTTTTTGAAACTTCATATAAAAAAGTTATATAAAAAATTCCACGATGACTTGTTTGTAGTAGCAAAACCTTGGAATCCAAATCTTTGATACCAAATGTTATGAAACTAGCTCACAAAAGATAGAAAAGAAAGATCAGCGCCTTAGAAATCAACCTCTTAGAGGGGGAAACCTCCTTTACATTACACAAATGAAAAATTCTTGGATGATACAAATGACAAGACCTCCTTTCTATATATAGGAGGCTAAGGGGTCATAATGTAATTAAAGCAGACATAACAATAATAATGAAAGGGCACAATAGTAACAATAGTGGGCTTCTATAGGGCACAATAATAACAATATGGAGACTATATGGGCACAACAATATAATAAGGGGGTTGCACTAATAACAATAAGGGGTTACACCAGTAGTATAGGGACCTAACACAAGAGCATTGATATACCAATCAACTCGTACCTATTTCCCTGGCTTAACAGTACTTGGGATTTTATTTAAAATTTTGTTAAATATGGAGTTAAAATCTTTGATCTTTTCATTAGGTCCAATTTTAATATTGGACAAATAATTTATCAAAGAAGGAGGGGTTTTATCATCTCAAAATTTTTTAAGGAATAATTCTTCAAAAGTATCTTAGTTATCAATTGAGTTGAGGGGAAGAGAAGTACCATGAACCAACTACACCTTCAAATGTATAAGGAAAAAGTCTAGATACAACAACTTCTTCAGAAACACCATTGATATTAGTAGTTAACATAAAATAATGAATGTTCTCTTCTGATAGAAGGCCATGTTCAGTATTATACTTAGGTAACCATCTCTACGGACGTTTAGGAAGAGGATGTAAAGGAGGGGTAATATGTACCACTCCTTCGGTTGTCCAAGGTATGTTTTCCATTCTAGCAGAAGCAGTGGAAGAAAAAGTAGTGGTACTAGTACCAACAACAGAGGAAGTAACAATAAATGATGATGCTCTTGCAAAAATAGTAACAATAGAAGTAGATATCGACTGAACAAAAATAGAAGCAATGGATGAAGTAGAAGATGGAGGAGTTTGCATTGATTGTGTGACTAGGGGAAGAGTATATGTAGGTGGAGGAAAATTAGAAGAGATATTCGCACTCGTAGATGAACTAGTGGATGAAATATGTTTCCTTCTGTGATGAGTATTTAAAGGAAATTAAAATGGTTTAACTCTTATTTTTTTGACATGGAGCTCTTGTTAGTATTCATGAACCTTTAAGAGAAGAAGTAATAAATCCTTCTCAAACCTTTGTCTCTTCTAACTATTCACTAGAAATAGAAAATCCTTCAAGTTTTTTTATGATACATTGGATTTCTGGAGAAACAGGGGGCTCAAGAGGTAAAGGCATGGGTAAGGAAGGTTCATTAGAAGATTAATTAAAAGTACTAGGAGAAGCATGGGAAGGATCTGCAACTTCAGATCTAGGTGGAGGGGTGTTCAATTATGGTATGTTCTATGCTTATAGCAGGTTACTTTTTTTCTTATTATTATCCACATATTAGCAATCACATGTACATAAAGTAAAGTGCAGATAGAACATTAAATGGTCGACAGAAAACAAGCCAAGACAAGAGACACAAGATGTGGTGACTAGCCAGGGACAAACCCCACAATGTGCGGGGAAACCCTTTGATCAAATCTTCTTTTATCTTCAATAATTCAGTAGAGAGAAATAGTACAATAAATTCGATTTATATCAGCAGTAACAAACCCTAGATTAGCAACATCAACATTAGTGGCTTCATCATCAAACTAGGGCAGACGATATCTCACAAACTGATCGTCGAATCGGCTTGATTCTACCACCAAAAGTTGCGGCTTCCAGAGGAGGTTCAGATGAACCTATAGTGCAGTTTAGATGAGGAGATCTTCTGGTCCACATAGGTCAAAATTTACTTTTTCAGTTGCAGGTTCAATTTCAGCAGCTTCCGGCTTCACATGTGTGAGGGAGAGACCCTTTTCTGCGTAGTAGAGAAGAGACTCTTTTCTGCGTAGTAGACAGAGAGAGAGATGTGATAAGATGAGGGAGTACAAATGAGGAAAAGTCCTCCTATATTTATACACAATGTTGGTATTTGAATGGATGCGACTGTTGGGCTTCAGAGCCTACATGAGTTGTAGGTCGGCTTGATAATAATTCCATAATCAAAATAAATTCATATCTCCATGAATACTTATTGGAATCAGATGATATTTATATAAATCCTACACCTATTGACGAGAGGAATCTAATAAAAATATTATCAGCCATGAATAATATGACCCACATGAAGTTTCTCCTTGGTTGCCAATTTCAACACTCGCTCTCAACTAGAGAGAACTTCATCTGCAATCTGTCTATCGGTCGTTACTATTCATCCATCAAATGCACTGCCCTGTAGAGCCTGACCCTTGCCCTGCTTTGCTCTATTCTGCCCATTCTTCTTTGTCTTGTTCTGCCCTGTATTGATCTGTATTGTTCTGCTCTATTCTACTCTGCTCTTGCATTGTTTTGTTCTGCTCTACTTTTGTCCAAATTGTGAAGAAGAAGAAATGATCGAGGATATATCATATTGACTCAAATTCAGTCTCAAAGTATGTACCACTGGTCCCAGACCAGTCTCAACCAACCCGAAGTCAATGTCATAGTGAGTGCAACTCCACTGGTCCTAGACCAATATCATCCTCCATTGACTCAAATTCGGTCTTAGAGTGCATACCACTGGTCCCAGTCCAGTCTCAACCGACCTGAAGTCAGCTTCATAGTAAGTACCACTCCTACCACTGGTCCCAGACTAGTATCACAGTCTTAGAGAGTGTACCACTAGTCCCAGACTAGTCTCAACTGACCCGAAGTCAACGTCATAGTATGTACTACTCTCACTGGTCCCAGACTAGTATTGCACTGACATGAAGTCAGTCTCAGAGTATCTACCACTGGTCCCAAACCAGTCTCAACCGACCCGAAGTTAGTGTCATAGTATGTTACAACTCCTACCACTGGTCCCAGACCAGTATCATTGATCCCAAATCAATGGAGGTCATCCTAGCGTAGGAAGTATGGTAGATATAGCGATGCGTCCATCGGTACTACTATGGTCCCTAACTTCATTTCCCTGCTCATTGATCAGATGAGAGGTACTTCCCATGAGTCCCAGACTACATGGGTAGGATGCCTCGACAAGAGAACTAATCAATCCTATCCTCACAGGAGAACAAATCTATCCTGCTACAATCACCATGGAGAACACATCAATCCAGGCCACCATGGAGACCACATCAATCCAGGCCTCATAGGAGAACACATCAATCCTATTACAGTCGCGATGGAGAACACATCAATCCAGGCCTCACAGGAGAACACATCAATCCTGCTATAGTCGCCATGGAGAACACATCAATCCAAGCCGCCATGGAGAATACATCAATCCATGCCTCACAGGAGAACACATCAATCCTGCTACAATCGCCATGGAGAACACATCAATCCAGGCCTCACAGGAGAACTAATCATCCTGCTAGATAGGAGAGTGAATCATCTTTTTCCACAAGAGAGTGAATCATCCTATCCCACAAGAGAGCGAATCATCTTGTTCCAGTGCGCACCACTAGGGGAGGGTGAGTCACCCTCTGGTCGTATGTTGCTCTAGTAAGAACTGCAAGCCCTTAGAGCTTCCAGAGCTCAATGTATGAAACATGCAGGACCCTTGTACAAGGGTTTCTTGATGACTCAAGTCATTTGGGAAAATCACATATTAGATCTTTCCTCGGGGCTTTGACAAAGTTTATCGGCCTGTACATCATATTAATGCGATGGAGCCTTCTTGCTCATCGACTTACCATATACCAGATGATGTATATCTGTCGGAGAAATCGATGAATATGGGATTCCTCAATAATTGAATCCCACCTCTAGTTGTCACATAGGATCACGGTGGTATCCAATGTAAATACAAATAGCTCATTGAAGAGTTTTCGCAACCAGACTGCCTCACAAGAGGCCATGCTAGCAGTAATATACTCTGCTTCGGTGGTGCTCAAAGCCACCACCTTCTGCTTCCTGCTCATCTAGGATATCGAAGTAGATCCCAAGGTGAAATAGCACCCAGAAGTGTTCTTACGGTCCACCACACTTCCTGCCCAATCAACATCAGTATATCCAAGTAGTCTCACATCTCTAGCAGTGTATCTTAACCCATTAGTAATTGTGCCACAAAGATATCTCAGAAGATTCTTGGCATCAATCCAGTGAGGCTCAACCAAATATGAGCTCACAATGTTAACTACAAAACATATGTTCGGACGGAGGTTCACCAAGAACATCAACGTGAATGAGTTTTTGAAACTCAAAGGCAATTCCTAAATCTGGTCCGACATCACTACCATATAGCTTCTAAAAGTAAAGATCCTCGAGGTAGTCATAGGCTTGCAGTCCATCATACCAAATATTTTTAGAATCTTCACCACATATTTTCCTTGAGATAGGAAAATTTCCCTTGGCTTCTGCCACACTTCAAGTTCTTGGTTCTTCATTTCAAATTCAAAAGCCAACTCCCTCTTAAATTTGTGAATGAGAGGGTATGCACCTGTTTGAAAGAGGTCATCCACATACAACACTAGTATGAAAGGCTTGTCATCTTCAACCTTAAGGTAAAGGTTAGGATCGGGTTCACTCCTAGTGAATCCTAGCTTCATCAAGTAGCTATCGATCCTCTCATACCATGCTCAGGCTGCTTGCTTCAACCCATAGAGAGCCTTCTTCATACATGAGATTTTCAATCATAAATCTCAAATCCTTCGGGTTGCTCCACATAGACCTCTTCCTTGATGAAACCATGCAAGAATGCGTTCTTGACATCCATCTGATGTAGGTTCCAGCCTTGTGAAGCCACAAGGGCTATGATCAAGCGGATGGTCGTATATCTGGCAATAGGTGCAAATATCACATCATAGTCTATACCTTCCTTTTGGGAGAAACCACGAGCAAAAAAACGAGCCTTATACTATTCTGTACTTCCATCTGCTGCAGCTTTATCTTGTAAAGCCATTTTGAAGTAACAATTGTCTTGTCCTGGGGTCTGGGAACTACTTTCCAGACATCATTCTCCATAATAGACTCATATTCTTTGGTCGTAGCATCCTTCCATACTTGATGCTTGACGACATCTGAGAATGATGAAGGCTCATTTTGTATGATTTTGCTCATACTAGTCAGGTATCCCTGATACCTGTTGGGTTTCTTACTTTCACGGAAGGTTCCTCGAGGTGCAACATTTCCTTCAACATCATCAAGTAGCCCCCTAAGCCATGAAGGACTCTTCCTGGAAGAGGAAGGCTCAGGTGGATAAATAGCATCCATCGGTTCTTCCATCATCTACCCATAGAGACAACTTCCACAATTGTATGGTGCCACACCATTCTGCTCTGGAGTATGTGGTGTATTAGTCTCCCTCTTAATGCCAACCTCAGGTATTCTTGAGTGAACCAACTGTAATATATCAGAGGTCTTATTTAGGCTTGAGGGGAATGGTCCCATTTTGAGCTTTCCTTCGGTACATCCTGCACATACATCTTCTTTCTCTACTCAGAATTCGAGCATCCCATTCACCATTTGTCTTACACCAGCTATAGCTTTATAATGAAGGGGGGAAAAACTTCGATGCCAAAGTTTGGACTAAAGAGATGTGTCGTAAGACATGACACCTAGTGTACTTCCATCGACCTGATATAAAGAATCAACTCGAAACCCAAGAGTAAAGGCATCTTTAACATTATTTTTCCATATACGTACCTTGCCATCGCTAAAGGTTACCTTGTAGCCTTTGTCTTCCATTGCTGAGATGGACACCATGTTCTTTCGGAGGTCAGGTGCATTTAATACATCCTGGAATTTCTAGCCTTCTTGAATGGTTGTCCTCTTCCTCGATTCCCAACTCTCCTCTTACCTTTTCTATTGAATTTTTCATTCCTTTGATTTCTATCAGAGAAATTTGATCATCGTCCCGGTGTGAGTCCTTTCTATCACGGCACTCCCTTGCATAGTGACCTTCTTTATCACAGATGTAACATCGTCATTTTCTTCCACCCTTAGGTCTAGCCTTTCCTTTTGATTTAGTCCCAGAATTATTTCTTTTCTTAGCATGAGAAGAAAAGGCAGTAGGAGGACCTTTAGGCATGGGCATTTCTTACTCTTCTTCCCTTGTTTCTTATTGAATGCATCTAGCCATTAATTCCTTGAAACCAAGAATCACATTATTGTTCATAAGAGTAGTCCTAAACACGTACCATTCAGATGCTAATCCTCCAAGAGTCGTGAGTGCCATTTCCCTGTCAATAATAGCCTCCCCAATAGATAGGAGATCGTTCTTGATCTCGGTTATTCTTAAGAAGTATGCTTGCATACTCTCATCTTTACCCTTCTTGATTTCCCTCAGCTTATTTCTAAGAAACAAAACTTGATTTGCATCATTAACTTTAAAAAAACTTACCAGTCTATCGTAGATTTCCTTAGAGGTGTTCAGGTCAAAGATGTAGACCACCAAGTGCTTGTCGATAGAGTCCCATATGATCTTCTATTTTGACTTCTCCGATTTTCCATTTGTTCCATGTAGCAACGGATGCATTTGATGGAGGCTCAAAAATATTGCCTCTTACATGGTCCAGCACTCCTTGATCTTCTAGGGTTAGAACGATAAACATCTTCCATCTGTGATAGTCAGCTTTCTCACGGAGCTTGTCTTTGGCAGGAAAGAGTGTTGAGGATCCCGTCGTTCTTTTAGGATAGCCTTTCCAATCTTCTCTTCGGTGATTGCTCTTGCTCTTGCTCGGGCTTTGTCTTCACCTCAGCTCTGATCCCATGTTAAGTTATGGTATGTTCTATGCTTATAGCAGTTTACTTTTCTTTCTTATTATTATCCACAGATTATAAATCACATGTACATAAAGTAAAGTGTAGATAGAACATTAAATGATCAACAGAAAACAAGCCAAGACAAGAGACACAAGATGTGGTGGCTAGTGAGGGACAAACCCCACAATGTGCGGGGAAACCCTTTGATCAAATCTTTTTTTATCTTCAATAATCCAACAGAGAGAAATAATACAATCAATCTGATTTATATCAGCAGTAGAAAACCCTAGATTAGCAGCATCAGCATTAGCGACTTCATCATCAAACTAGGGTAGACGATATCTCACAAACTGACCGTCAGATCGGCTTGATTCCACCACCAAAAGTTGCAACTTATAGAGGAGGTTCAGATGAACCTAAAATGCAGTTTAGATGAGGAGATCTTCTGGTCCACTCAGGTCAAAATTTACTTTTGCAGTTGCAGCTTCAATTTCAGCAGCTTCCAACTTCACATGTGTGAGGTAGAGACCCTTTTCTGCGCAGTAGAGAAGATACTCTTTTCTGCGCAGTAGAGAGAGACAGAGAGAGATGTGATAAGATGAGTGAGTCCAAATGAGGAAAATTCCTCCTATATTTATACACAACGTTGGTGTTTGAATAGATGCGACTGTTGGGCTTCCAAGCCTACATGAGTTGTAGGTCAGCTTGATAATAATTCCATAATCAAAATAAATTCATATCTCCATGAATAATTATCAAAATCGGATGATCTTTATATCAATCCTACACCTCTCGGTGAGAGGAATCTAATCGAAATATTATCAACCAGGAATAAGATGACCCACATGAAGTTTTTCCCTGGTTGCCAATTTTAATAAGGGGAGCAAGAAGAAGATTGGGAAGTTGGAGGAGAGACTAAGGGAGGAGACTGACTCTTGGAATGACTAGCAATTTTTCTTTGAGATTTGTTTTCCATTCATAATCAGATGGCCCTCCTTTTAGTTCCAAAAATATTGATGGCCAAAAATGAATTCATTAACATTTGGGATACCACCCGGTCAGAGTCCCAAGTTAGACTCTTTTCCATTTGATATGGTGATTCCGACTGGTATAATTGGGTCCAATTACCCGTAAAGTAAGGCTTATGTTGAAATGGAAAAGAAATGGGTGAAAGTGGATTGATTACTATGACAAAAAAGGAATAAGATAAACAAATATAATATCTAACTTATAATCTATTCTACCTTGATATTATAATGCATATGTGAGACACAAATAACATTATAAGAATGAAAATAAAGATTTTCAAGATATAACGTTTTACAAGCGTAATTTGAAAAATATTAATTTTATTGAATTGTTAATCAAATTAATGTTGAACACAAACTCATATGTAATAGTTCTAAATCGTTCAATGTACTAGAAACAAACAAATATTCACATATCAATAGTGATAACACTCCAATTAATTAAAACAAAGTACAAAGATCAATGTTTCACTTTAAATACATCGATTCCTTTAAAGATAAACAAAAAATAGAGAAGATAAAAGTACCCAATCTGCTCACAATTTTTGCATGCTGGAATCAAATTGGTTCAAATATATTAATAAAAAGACTTAAGTACAAAAGTGCAACAAAATCTCTTTTTGCAAAAATTCAGAACCCTTTGCATGAGTTTGAGAGCCACATTTATAATATTCTTTACAAAATAAGGGAGAAACCAAGTCTTTGATATTGTCTCAACTAAACCAAAACAAACTTTGAATAAAATAGTAAAATAATTACATTTTGAAAATAAATATCAAATCAAATGACTTTAAGCTAATGTCATGCTAGTAGCTTGCTTCCATTATTGATATATATCTAGAAGGGGTGACATCTCTTGAGGAGAATGAGGCTTCATATTTAGCTAGAATTTAAAGATAGAAGCTTTAAGAAGTGGCAATATATGAATTCTCAAATCTATGAGAGCATTGGGGACTTGCTAATGACCATGAAGCTTAATTAATAGATGAAAATTCAGCTGAATATTAATCTTTGATAATGGTTCAACCCTTTTACCAAATTCTAATATCTCACCCATCCAACATTTGTGTAATGCTTCTACACTTGGAAATTCATTTTCTTCATAATTTGAAATTAAATTATCCTCCAAAAGAGGCTAGGTGATAGACTGTGCAATAGTGCATGAATGTTCTTAAGTATCATTAACCAATTTTCTGACTAAACGAATTTTGTCCTTCAAATTCCCCATAATAATGGATTTGTACATTTAATCAATCTTGCATAAATTCTTTTGTATTCTATTTAAATCCATTTTCCACTCAAGGAGATTATTCAAGCCTCATTTAGCCTCATCCTATTGACTCTCCATGTCAACTAGCTCATCAACCAATGAAGAGCTCAACTTGCACTGCACATGTATCAAGCTTAGTTTATTATAAAGATTTGTTATTGTTTGAAAAGTTGTGCATTGAGTTCAAGAGCTTCATGTTTGAACTCAGCCAGATCGAATACTTTAGATTTTTCTAGTTCTAAACTTTGTTGTAATTCCTTGAATTAATCATCATGCTGCTTGAGTTCTCTAGAGTGCTGAATCTTGATTAGCTTGTCTTGTGCTTGTCCAAACTAGTTCCAAGGAAGTAGAGTTTCGGGGAGATACCTCATTTTCTGCCTTCCTTTTCTTCTAGTTGTTCTTTACTACTACTTTATCCGAGGATGATAAAAAAATTTCGGTAGGAGGAATTTATTCAATATTCATTTGAATGTATGCATTAGGGTGAGCAGGGACTACTTCTACATTGACCCAAGCATTGAGAGGAGTTTTAGAAATGGGATCAGGATGTGTAAGAGCATCCCATACAAATTTAGGAGTGGCAGGGACTGTCTGCTGAGTGAAAACATTTGAAGTGTTGTCTGCAAGAGCCTCTTTTTCCTTGGTTGCATTAGTCGTACTTGCTATTTTGTCTAAGTGTGACTACCGTTCCTTATTCATGTCATTAATCAAAAAATTTAATGAATAAGATTGATTTGTTGAAGAAACTTGTATAGGTGTTAATGTTTGAGACATTGTCAGTGAATAAGAATTGACAACTTTCTCTACAAAACCATCTCCCTTTCGAATATTTAGTAAATGCACACATAACAAAGACATTTTGGAATCTATGAAAATAACAGTGCTGGAAATTGTGTAGCGATAATTGCTTGAATTTTAAACAAGCTGACTCATAAGTTAAGTTATGGGAAAACAAATCATCATACTGATTATGTTCATGAGTATAGTTCTTTATATGCTATTCATTGGCTATATCTCAGAAGGATCAAAATATATGAAAGGAATATTAGAGAGTTTCAACTTAGTTAGAGCTAAAATTTCTTTCTGTGCATGTTGATAACTAGCAAGAGTGAAAAGGCCAACTTGCAAGGGGGATTTAGGCGAAAACATTTTGGAATCCCTTTTAAAATTGAGGGTTATCCCAATTCCAATAATATGATAAGTAATCTCTCTTGACAGGCATTTATCTGGAACATAAAGAAGTAGAACATGGGATCCATTACTTCCCAAAATTTTGACATTAGTGAATTTCCTCAACAAAACAACCTCCAATTCTCAACAAATCATTGAGAGCTATTGCAAACATCCTCGGGGTTTTGAAACCAAAAATAGTTTGATAAAAAGGAATCATGATTAGATGGAAAATGTGATAAAAGTGGTTGAAGTAATTCTCCTCCTAGAGAATACTGTGATATATGTGGATGGGAAGGGGGTCGACAAGTGTCCACTTATAGCCTAAGCATGGAAAATCAAGGGTGAAACAAATGGCATCCATGATATATATAGACATATAAAAATGTGGGATACTAGTGACAATATTTTGTGATCGGAAATGTAAAATATGCTTGGCCATGTTGTCTAATAAGAGTTGAGCCTAGTCAAAGACATATCTGGGAGAGGCATTTGCAATAAGAGGGACCCAATAGCTCAATAATTGTGAAACATTTTGATTGGCATATAACCGATAAAGAATAGAGGAAATTTAAGAAAAGAGGGGTGCAAGGGAAGCAATGGAATATTTTCCCATATATTATTCTTTAAACATATTTTAGTTATGCATCCACTCTCTAATCATTTTGGGTAAATTTTCCTTATTCCCCTCATATTCCTTGTTTACAAATTGTTCCAAAAATTGAGTATTATATACAACTTCAGTGTAACAACCTGGTGAAAATTCCATGTAATAAAAGCTAATAAAGGAAAAAATAATAACCATGGTTGATGGGACACTTATTCCAAGCAGAATGTTAGGCGAGACATCCTAGGGGGTGTTCATTTGATTGTTTATTGCTAAGGAAATTGGAAAAGGCAATGACTAAGGCTTTGGAAAGGAAAAATGGCATTTTTGGCACAATTATTTATGAAAGTAATGAAATTAGGAGAAAAGGTAGGTAAAAGGTCACATGTTACATGTGAGGAGGAAAATGAAGAAAATAGAGGCCTCATTCATAAAAAGGCTTATGTGGATCAATTGGTAACCTTTTATCAATTGCGTTTTGGAGCTATTTCATTACTCTCTCTCTCTCTCTCACTCATGGACACTTAGAGTTTTCTTGGAGCATTTTGGCATTGGAGCAAGAAAGGCAAAGAAGGCAAGAGGAAACAAAGATCAAGTGACTAAAACAAGATTCGTTGCAGGTATCGATTTGCATGTGTATTTTCCTTGCTAGATTTGGCATGCATGGTATTGCATGTGCTTCCTTTCTATCATGGCATGGGTTTTGCGAGATGTAACAACGTTTTTAGCCTAGTTTTTCCATTTTCATATAGCCATGGTGTGATGGGGTTCTTGTGTTTTGGTTGAGCTAGATTATTGGATGGATTCGAAGCTAAGAGGGGTGGATATCTGAATGATAGATAACATGGCTAGTGGTTCCTCAACCAAACTGTGGATCATGGTAAATCCACTGGCCTAGTGACCCCTAAGCAAGAAT
Source organism: Pinus taeda (assembly GCA_000404065.3). Classification (NCBI taxonomy): domain Eukaryota; kingdom Viridiplantae; phylum Streptophyta; class Pinopsida; order Pinales; family Pinaceae; genus Pinus; species Pinus taeda. The sequence goes on along the minus strand of APFE030127534.1, from coordinate 50,148 downwards.
GTGGGTTGCAGTAAAGCTAGGATTTTATTGCCTCGGTGGGCCTAGGAATCCTTGCCGGTGAATGGAAGGATATACAATAAAGATAAGAAGTGGTTTTCTCTCTGTTGGGCCTAGTAATCTGGAGTTTGGGATATACGATAAACACTGAAGAGTGGGTCTCGGTTTAGGACCTAGTGATCTAGGTTTGGATTGCGGTAAAACATGAGAGACTAGGAAGGCAACGCTGTAAGAGAAACTTTGGGTTTCTGGATTCTCTCTTGCATATAGCATGAGATAAACTGAGGCCTAAGATGTCCATAACATCAGTGGGACCCAGGGACAAGATTTTTAAGTGGCTAACATGTATCATGAGGGTTTTGTCACTGATGTGGATAGGTTGGTTGATGTGTTCTGTAGATTCCATTTCCTTAAGGTCACATAGGATGTCGAATCCAATCATAGTAGCCTCTCATTGCATGTTTACCTGGTTTTCATGATTACTTGGGTAGATGTGGGAGGAGGGTGTTACCGAGTGGTATTAGAGCATGGTTCACCCCTTGGACTAGATGGGCGGTGTACGTTGGTCATGTATGCAATACAGTTACATGTGTGTCTCTTACACTTGAATTCCATGTGCTTGTTACATTTGCTTGATGATTGATTATGATTGAAGTAAGGTTTCCATGGATAATTTGATGTTGATTTTGTGGAATGCATCGTCATGAGTATATGACTGGTTGCGTATGGTTATATGTTGCTTACATGTTTATTTTATGTCACCTACTTACATCCTTGTATATTAGGCTACACTATTGTAGGTTTGATTACATGTAGGTTGATTACAAGAATTGATCGCATATGCTCGACTACATGTGTTTATGCGTATGTAGTTGAATTGACATTGCTTATGCATGTTGATGGTTGCATGTGACAATGTGTAAAATGGAGTAATGGTTGTTGTCATGCATGAGGTATAAACATGCATTGTAGATATGGTCTTGCATTCATGATTGGACCCTAACTAGAACAATGTTTATGTCTTGATACATTTATTTGCGTATGTCTATATGTTGTTATGATTATGTTATACACCTATCACACTGGTTTGATGATCTTGTAGACGAGGTATCCTCCCCAAATTATGCTAACGTACGTTGATTTATTGTGATTTGGTTATCTGACATATTATGCACTGAATGAAAGAGATCAAATGGATATTATGGTGGTAGAATATATAGAATCTCCCTATGCATCAGATGAGTAGCGTGGTGTGGGGCACTCTTTTGATTTGGTAGATACACTAAGAAGCTTGAAGGAAGAGATAAGGAATTGTCACAAAGATAATGATTGGATCATACATGCACAAGAGAAGCAAGTAGAGGTTAATGCTATATTCTTCAGAGCTTGTCAAACTTGCAGGACAAGGGCTGCTTGAGATCAGCCATGGACACGAGGATAGAACTAATGGGGCATATGGCAGTAGATTTCCCGGTAGACACAGGTCGAATAGATATGATACGGTGAGAGATGGAAGGTCATTGGACACTCTCGATAGAAGGGGTGATGAATAGGTACTATTCTAGTTCTGGTTCTTATTGAGATCATGGTCATCATCGCTATCATCCTTACATGAGTAATGATAGGGGTTTTTCCTATATAAGTTTATGAAAGTTAAGCCACCTACTTTCGATCGAGATGTGAAGAAGATGAAAGATGCAGAGGCTTGGATACTTGGGGATGAATAAATTATTTGAGTTGCATGAGTACACAGATAACATGAGGGCCAGAGTAGCGATCTTCAGCTTGCAAGGTAAAGTAGAAATTTGGTGGGAAGATTTTAAGCAGGTTAGAGACATCAAGACAAATGATTCTAGTTGGTGGGAGTTTAAGAGGATTTTTAGGAAGAAGTACTTGTCAGAGAGGTACTACGACAATAAGGCCAAATAATTATATGAGGTAAAGATGGGATCAATTACAGATGAAGAGTACACAACCAAGTTTCTGGAGCTATTGAGGTATGTACCACATCTTACTGAGGAGAAGGCTAAATTTCAACGATTTGTCAGTGGTTTTCCGTTAGCATTTAGAGATCGGATTGAGTATGATGAGCCTCGGTCACTTGAGGAAGTTATTGGGAAATTGAATTATTTCTATGAAGAATGAAAGCGTAAGAATAAATCTCAAAAAATATGGAAGGGAAAAGACAAAGGTAAAGGTAAATTGCAGCCTAAGAGGACAAGGCCTCAGAATCTAGATGAGAAAGAGAATGTGGCACTACAAAATAAATTTAATGCAGCTAGACAAGGACATGAGTCATAGGAAAAGTACATGAGGACAAGGCTAAGGACATGAGGTGTTGGTACTGGTCAGTTGGAGTGTTGGAGATGTGGCAAGGAACACCTTAAGAGAGATTGTCCACAAAATCACGGTGGTAGGCCTCAGATATACAGAAGAGAGGTGTAGATAGTTGGGGATGTTGGGCAGAGAATTCCTCGTATCTATGTGGTTGTGGACAACATACATGAAGAACACCAGGCATCTATCATTGAGATAGACGGTAAGCTTTGTGATCAAGATATTTCTATTTTGATTGACACTGTATCTAATTATAGCTATGTTATTCATGACTTGGTGGATAAGTGTGGTTTGAGTAAAGAGTTGCATGTAGAGTCTTGGTTAGTGAAATTGGCTATAGGTACAAAGAAGCAAGTTCATCATTGGGTAAGAGCTTGTGCATTTTATTTAAATGGTATGCCTACCACAATACATTTGAATGTATTACCATTGGGATCATACGATATGTTGTTGGGCATGGATTAGTTGTACCTTAATAGAACCAAGGTAGACTGTTATGTCAAAGCTATTGAGTGTGTTTATGACAATGGAGAACCAAGAGTCTTGCAGGGTAAGAAGAAAGCCACATTAGTTAGGATAGTGACAACTATGCAAGCAACACGTAACCATAGGAAAGGGTGCATGTTATTTTATAGTGCACATTTATAGTGACAAGGGTAAGGAGGTTGAGGATGTCGATGTGTTGAGAAGGTACCCAATTTGTAGCAGTTTCAGGCTGTATTTCATGAGGACATTACCGAGTTTCCACCTCATAGGTCGATAGAATTTTCTATTGAGTTAGTGTCAGGGGTAGCTCCAACATCAAAAGAACCTTACATGATGAGCACACCTGAGTTGGTTGAGTTAAAGTTGATGTTGGACAAGGGAATCTACATTAGGTCAAATGTATCACCTTGGGGTGCACCAATGTTCTTCGTGAAGAAAAAAGATGGTACTCCCAGATTATACATTGACTACAGGCAGTTGAATAAAGTGACTATCTATTATAGACATTTTTAGGCACTGAACCCCAATCATAAATATCCATAAACTGAGGGCCCCTAAGTCCCTAAAAGTGTTGCTTCACTACCTAAAGGAACAAGGTCAGCTGATTACATCATCTCCCAGAAGTTCTCCATATAAAACTGCTTAGAAATGGTCAAAACTGGACCATACTGAATGCCCAGTGCAGAGGGTGTGATGCATATCACCTTCCCAGTGTAAAGGGTGCGATGCATACTGAATGGCCCCTCTGTAGGGTGTGATGGGCGAGAATGGAAAATGGAGTGACAATTGCGAGGTGGGCAACATAGAATCTTCCAGAAACTTCCCTTTGACACTTGCCCCATCTGATTATGACATGGAGAGAAAGAATCAATCATCTCCAAGTGGAATCAAGAACTATCAGAGAGAGGACACTAATAAAAATCCCAAAAGCTGACTCACCCCCTACAATCATCTATATATGGATCCTCATCACAGAGATCCGAGAGGCTGGAATTTTGTATCTTGTAGAGAAGTGTTGTTGGTTTCTGGTGTAACTTCATAGTGTTGGGTGATCTAAGCTTTACTTGAGGTGAAGAAGGGCTTTCTTGCTGGAGGATGCTGCTGGGTCAGAACAATTGGTTGTAATCCTCTTGCTATTCTTGATATTAATAAAGCTATTCAAGTTTTCCTCCACATTCGTGTATGTTTGATTGTATATGAATTTGTGTGGTTAATACATATCTGGTCCTGTGTTATTTATGAATATAGATCTCTGTTCTTCGATAGTATTATGCTTCTTTGATTCCAAAGGTGATCTCTGAAGCTGTGTAGACAAAGGAGGAGCGACAAAGATCTATCGAGAAGGAGAGGGACCGAGCAAGGAACCAAGTGCAAGAAAAAGGTTGGTGTCCCCTGTTCCCCTCTTGTTTATTTTTCATAAAGGAAAATGAAACTAGTTTTAACTTGTTTGTTTCTAAGATAGCTACCAGTCTTAGTGGGAATACTATCAAGAACAAGTACCCTTTGCTGAGGATTGGTGACTTGTTTGATCAATTGAAGGAAGCAACAGTGTTCTTGAAGATTGATCTGAAATCCGGATATCATCAGGTACACCTCAAAGAGGAGGAAATTTAGAAGATTACATATTATATCTGGTATGGGCATGATGTGTTTGTTGTTGTTCCATTTGGCTTGAGTAATTCTCCAGCTACATTTATGTGCTTGATGAATAGTGTGTTGTGTTCGTATTTGGATAGGTTTATTATTGTGTTCATTGATGATATACTGGTATATTCTAAAAATATGGAAGAGAATGTCAAGCATTTAGCAGTAATGTTGAGGTTGTTGAGGGAGTACCAAGAGTATGCTAAGCTTATCAAGTGTAGTTTCTTTCAGACTGAGGTACACTACTTGGGGCATGTCGCCTCCAAGGAGGGCATCATAGGAGATCCAAATAAGATAAGGGCCATCATGGAGTGGGTAGCTCCTACTATTGTGGATGAGGTGAGATATTTCATGGGATTGGCATGCTACTATAGGAGGTTCATCAGGAACTTCTCGCAGATTGCTTATCCTATCACATCATTGTAGAGGAAAGGTAAGAAGTTAGAGTGGACAATGGAGTGTGAAGCTAGTTTTGAGCAGTTCAAGTAGTTGTTGACACATGCACCAGTGCTACAGATTGTAGATCTCGACAAAGAATTTGTGGTATGCACAGATGCTTGCAAGAGAGGGCTTGGTGGAGTCCTTATGTAAGATGGATAGGTGTTATTCTATGAGTCACAGAAAATAAATAAGCATGAGAAAAACTACTCGACACATGATCTTGAGTTAGAAGCGATCATACATGCATTGAAGATGTGGAGGCACTATCTTCTTGGCAGGAGGTTTTTACTGATGAGTGATCATATTGGGTTGAGGTATTTATTTTACCAGCAAATCTAAATGAAAAACAGGCTAGATGGTTGGCCACAATCAGTGAGTTTGATTTCGATATTAGATAAATTAAAGGTAAAGAGAACAAGGTATCATATGCTCTCAGCAGGCGGGTACATGTAAATCACTTCGAAACTATGAAATCCTATGGGATAGATCTATAGGATAGGATCTTGTAGGTAGGTTAGTAGGATGTCAGGTATATGGATATTGTGCATAGGTTGCAGTAGGGTACTGGTATAGGTATTGTGGTGGTACAAGTACAGGTGGTAGTATAGGTATAGTTGTAGGTAAATGTACAAGTAGTAGTGTAGGTACATGTGGTGGTACAGGTATAGGCACAAGTACAGGCACAGGTCCAAGTGCACAAGTTATGAATTATTGTCTTACAACAGATGGATTAGTCAGGTTTCAAGAAATGATATCTGTACAAGATAACAGTGAGCTCAGGTAGGTGTTCTCGAGGGAGTTTCATGCAAAACCATATTTGGGTCACCCAGGTTATCGGAAGACACTAAAAACAAAGAAGATATTTTATTATTGAATGAATTAGAAAAGGGATGTCGCAGAGTTTGTGGCTATATGCTTTGATTGTCAGTGATTGAAGGCAGAGTGTGAACACCCAGGCAGACTGCTATAACCGATTAGGATTCCAGAGTGGAAATGGGAGGTCATTTCCATGGATTTCATCACAAGGTTGTCGAAGATAGTGAGAGAATATGATTCCATCATGGTTGTTGTGGATAGGTTAACGAAGGTTGCACACTTCACTACAGTGAATTCTACATACTCAACTAGTGATGTGGCACAGCTATTCATCAGATATGTGGTCAAATTGCATGGTGTTCCAAAGAATATTGTGTCAGACAATGATGCCAAGTTTACTTCCAAGTTTTGGAAGGAGATATTTGCAGGTTTGGGCACAAAGTTGGCCTTCAGTACAACTTATCATCCACGGATAGATGGAAAAACAGAGAGGGTCAACAGGATATTGGAGGACATGTTGAGGATATATGTGATGCATCAAAAACAGAAGTGTGAAGAGTATCTCCCCTTGGTAGAGTTCACATAAAACAATGGTTATCAAGAGTCATTGAGGGTGAGTCATTTTGAGGCATCATATGGGTGGAGTTGTAACACTCCCATTAGTTGGAGTGATCTAGTTAATAGGGTGTTAATTGGACCAGATATGTTGGCAGACATGGAGTAGGAAATGTAGGTTATAAAGAAAAATCTAAAGGCAAAACAGGATAGGAAGAAAAGCTATGAATATAGGAACAAGTTTTCAAGGAGTTCTAGGTTGGGGAACAAGTGCACTTTCACATCAAACCGAAAAGAGCTCCTTGCGGATTCGATCATGTGTCAAGCTGGCACCATGATTTTGTGGACCCTTCAGTATCGTTGATAGGATTGGGCCAGTATCTTATTGAATTGCAGTACATTCGATTGTGAAATTCCATGATGTTTTCCATGTATCTTTGCTTAATAAGTATGCTAAGTATGTTGATCATGTGATTGACTAGTCTGTATTGCAGGTGGAACTAGATGGAGAATTCTAGTCAGAGCCTGACTGTATATTGCAGAAAAAGGTGCTCATGCTCTGGAACCAAGCAATAAAGCAAGTTAAAGTGTAGTGGAAGCAATTTGGGCCCTATGAAAATACATGGGAGATGGTAGATTGGATGCGGGTTGTGTATCCTTCCTTGTTTGTCAGTTGAGGCAAAGCAGTTTTGACTTGGTGTTTTGGTGTGATTTTGTATATGCTTGTGTATATGTTTTGGTATATGTTTTGATGATGTTGGTATATGTACATATGTATATGGATGTAAATACCTCCATGAGCTATGTTATAAAGCTCCAATAAGTGATATGGGTGTCATGTTATTATGATGTTATGCTATTTGTTGTTATGTTGGTTTTCTTTTCAGCAGGGTGATAATTGTAAATACTGCATCGAGCTATGTTATATAGATCCATGGGCAGTATATTTGCTTTTCAGTGGTTTTTCTAAGGTCTTGGTGTGGTCTAACACTAAGGACGGTGTTCCCCAAGGGGGATGGTTCTGTAACAACCCTGGTGAAAATTCCATGTAATAAAAGTTAATAAAGGCAAAAATAATCACCACAGTTGATGGGACACTTATTCCAAGCTGAATGTTGGGTAAGAAATCCTAGGGGGTGTTTATTTGATTGTTTATGGCTAAGAAAATTGGTAAAGGCAATGGCTAAGGATTTGGAAAGGAAAAATGGTATTTTTGGCACAATTATTTATGAAATTAATGGAAATTAGGAGAAAAGGGAGGTGAAAGGTTATAGGTTCCATGTGAGGAGGAAAATGAAGGAAAATAATGGAAAATGAAGAAAATAGAGGCCTCATTCATAAAAACATTTATGAGGATCGATTGCTAACCTTTTGTGAGTTGAGTTTTGGAGCTCTCTAATTATTTTCTCTATCTCTCTCACGCTTGGAAACTTAGAGTTTTCTTGGAGCTTTTTGGCATTGGAGCAAGAAAGGAAAAGAAGGCAAGCGGAAGCAAAGATCAAGCAGGGACAGGTAGGATCAAGCAGCTACAACATGATTCATTGTAGATATCGATTTGCATGTGTATTTTCCTTGCTATATTTGGCATGTATGGTATTACATGTGGTTATTTTCTATCATGGCATGGGTTTTTCAAAGTGTAATGGTGTTTATAGCCTAGCCTTTCCATCTTCGAATAGCCATGGTGTGATGGGGTTCTCATGTTTTTGTTGAGATGGATTTCCGAATGGATTCGAAGCTGAGTAGGGTGGATCTCCGAATGATAGAGCACATGGCATAGTGGTCCCTGAACCAGACTTTGTATCACGGTAAATCCACTGGCCTAATAACCCCTGAGTCAGACTGCGGGTTGTGATAAAGCCAATATTATGTTGCCTTGGTGGGCCTAGGAATCCTTGCTAGTGAATGGAATGATATACAATAAAGAGAAGAGGTGGTTTTATCTTCGTTGGCCCTAGTAATCCCAGGTTTGGGATATGCGGTAAGGCTTAGAGAGTGGGTCTCAGTTTAGATCCTAGTGATCCATGTTTGGATTGCAGTAAATCTTGAGAGATTAGGAGACAGGAAAATTCCTCACGGTGTAGGTGGAGAAATTCGGTGGCATCCATGCTTGTTTGACCTAGTGATCAGGTGGAGATCACAGTAAAGCCTGTTATGATGTGTTCATTATGTTGGCCTAGTGATCCGGGATGGATTACGGTAAATCTTGGTTTCTATTGATGAGGGTGAGGTGGCTTAGCCTCGGCATGCCCTGGTTGGTTCTTTTGGTTTGAGTCCCACATTTGTGCTTGGAATATGGCACAAGGGTGAATGGTTGAAGAGGGCTTTGGCTCAACCATTCTATGGTCGGGTGGAACGTGGTAGTCCTATCTCTGGTTGGTTTATTGCATTCATTAACGAGAAATTCATTCCCTTGATTTTCATGTGTAAATGTGTTGATGTATATGTGGATTTTATGGTTGATATGCATATGATAGTTTTGTCCCTATTATTCTAGTTATATGTATGTTATGACAACAACTATGTAAGGCTTTCAACATGTTTTTACTTGTAAATGAATGGATAATGTATCTATGGACTAATATATGATAATGTAGAAAATGACATGAGGGAACAATGGTTCATAGTGATTCTCAGATAAGTATGAGATCCCTACACTGAATTTTGTTGTTTACACCTATAGGTTACATGTTGATGATATGTTTGACGAAATGCCTGGAATGGCTAATAGGGGCCTCATTAAGGTCTTCTTCATTTTATTGCTTTTGCATCGTTGTTTCCTGATTATTTTACTGTTCTTGAGCTATCATTCCATTCTTTGTAGTGACCTAGGCTCTCAACCTCAAAACGTGGCTCAAATCCCTGAGTCGCTGGCATAACACTGACAAATTTAGTCTCTAGTTGCTGGAAGGCAAGCCTGTGAGAGTGAATTTGGGTTTTTGGATGCTCTCTTTCCTATAGCATGAGAGTGACTAAGGCCTAAGATGTCGAGAACTTTAGTGGGACCTAGGGACAGGATGTCTGAGTGGCTGACATGTATCCTAAGGGTTTTGTTGCTAATGTGGATGGGTTGGTTGATGTGTTTTGTCGATTCCACTTCCTTAAGGTCACATAGGAGCTTGAATCGAATCATAGTAACCTCTTGTCGCATGTTTGCACGGTTGGAATGGTTACTTGGGTAGATGTGGGAGGAGGGTGTTACATTTAGGATAGGGAAATTGATACATACTACGAAGGTGTTCAACCTTGAAATATCCAATTGTGATGCATCCACAATTAACAAATAGTTATTCACTGATATCGACCTCTTTTACTACTCAGTGTATAATATTTGTGTATGTGAGTAATCTTGGCCCATTGCAACCTTATGATGTTGAGACCTTGCAACATCATTAATTGTTGGTGAACAAGTCCTTAAGCCACCTTTCTCTATTGTCGCAACATTTGGTGCATCCTCTGGAAATTCCTCTTCAAATGATTCATAAATGGTATTCCAAGATTTATAACCAGAATCGGTGGTATATACCATCTTAGAAAAGAGGAACGTATCTAGTAATTTCTTGTTTATTTTCTCTTTGAAGGGCCCAAATGGTACCTCTACATAAGTTTTATTTTGACCTTTTTCCATAGTATCCCGTCGATAGGTGTTGCACTTAGAATTCACTTGTAACAGAGAATGAGAAGGGTAAGAGGAGTTACCATAAATAAGGCATAAACAATCGTATACAAGGGCTAAATAAATCTAAAGAGCAATAAATGTGTGTTAAATGCATTCGTTATATCGTTAACTAAAGAAAGCAAGCGAATTAAATCTAAAGGTGTAGCTTTAAATTTAAAATTTCATAACAATGATGATCAATTAAGACAAAAGGCGCAATTATACTCGATTGATTTGATAGCTGGAAAGTGACATGTGTTCTTACGTCATCCCACAAGGTTGAAGTCTGGAAGGTAAATTTAAGCGCTTATTTCCCATCTTCAAATACAAACAAACTGATGTGGAGCGGCCCTATGTGGCAGATGTACCAATAAGTGTTAGCATATATGCAAGTGGACCTAATGAGTCTTCCCAATGCTAAAATCCTCATTGAAGTGCCTGTATTGTGAAAGTTATTGAGCAAGTTGATGTAAAAAAGGGAATGACTATCACAAAGGAGCCAATGGGACCCATTAATGATGATTTGTCCCACTAGCTTGATCCCGACGGTTTAAAAAAGGTCATAAAGGAAATGCTCTAGGTTATGATCAATGGTATGACAGGTGCTATGATATGGTAGCCGTGACCAATCAACCTTTAGAGTATGTGTCATTTGTGTGGGGCCTGAACACATAATCCTTTTAAAGGGAGCTCAACGGAAATGAGAGCATGCATAAATTAAATGGTTGGGGTTTAAGCATCAATCCACGTGCTAAGAGATAAAGAAATGAGTGCACTTGCCTCTTTTAAAAATGAAAATAATGCATTAAAGCAAGTCTAAAGCTTGAAATCAACTAAGTCTATGCTACAATGGTTTTAAGTCGAAAAAGGTCTAAATTTTATTTATTTACAAATAATAAGAAATTATTAAAGGAAGAAGGCTTTATTAAAAGGGTTTAACTTATTAAAATTAAAAATTTTAGAAAAGGGTCCCCATTTTGTTATGACCAAGTTTATAATGGGGGTTGTTGTTTTCCACGACAGGTCCCTAAGGTTCAAGGTTCAAACCTATACCTATTTATATATGTATATAAGTTATCTTTGGTAAGAACATTATATTGTGGTCAAAGGAGAATATATAAGAAGACATTTATAACGATTTTAATGTGTGAAGTTGTCTAACTGTTAAGTCTCAAGAATGATCTCAAAGTAATATTAAAAAGTAGAACAAATGAGTATTTTCATAAAAGGAAAAAAATGGTGTGTAAAATGGAGGTACATTACAATACATGTATCCCTTCCCATAATTTCTTAAATTCATCAACCAATGGTTGGAAGTAGACATGCATTCTCTTCATTCATTTCCAATTAGGTACTATAAGTGCCAACATAAAATGTTTATTCTTCACAAACAACCATGTGCAATATTATTATTTATCACTGGTATTGGTCAAGAAAAATACTTTGTCTTTTGGAGGGAATACAGGGAAACTCCAGTCATGGCTATGCTCACTTGAAGGCTCTATATTTCATCCTTTAATTTACTAGACCATGGATCTCTATATGCTTCATGGTTGTTGAATCTATTGGGATTCACAAAACTCCTAGCTCACTTCTATGTGAGGCTTGTCACCCCTACATCAAGAGTAAATTTTAGCCATGAAGGGGCCTTTGAATAATTGGAATTACATGCATGTGGATGTATATATTATAAGTAGGAACATGTGCGTTACCCTTGTTTTTGGATTTTTGGTACCTATCGTGCCTACATTTTTGAAATATCTCTTTGTTTGCAATTTTGTCTCTGTATAAAATACAACCATTAGGAGATGCAAAGTATGTTATGTTCTTAGTATTTTCTTCACCTCTTCATGGTTACCAAGCAAGACATTATCACTAAGTACCTTATCTTTTACCAATTTTCAATTAGTGGGAAATAAAAATGTACACTATCATCAAGCATGCATGAATTAAAAAATTTTCATTATTTAATATGTGACAAGATTCCTTAATAATTTCGGGAGCTTAATTGTTAGTTACCTAAAAAGTGTCAAGAAACAAACATTTTACATACCATTATTGCTTTGAAAGTTGTGCAATAACATTGTTATCCCTATTTGGTAGAATTTCATGTTCCACATTCAAAGAGAAGGGTGGTGGAAGCAGATTTAGGCTTTCCAAGAAGGTGTTGATGATATCAACACCATCACCTAGTACATATTTTTGGAATACATCCAACAACATTTCCTCCCTGACATGGGTATACCATAAGAAACCATCCATAGCAATCTCTATATCATTTCCTTGATCCCAACAAACATGTTACGAGCTAGTGTTACTATAGAGGTTTTCAATTGGTGACTAGACGTACTAGAAATTGAATAGGTGGTTAATTCAACCATGCTTAGTATGCCTCCTCTCCCAACTATGTTCATTAAAAATAGGCTCTTTATTTAACATCATGATGCAGTGTACCAATAGATTGAAAATAGGTTTCTCATCATGGAAATCCTTATTTTAAAGATATTTAGCATTACATTGTAACAAAAAGGAGTAATACTTCGAGACATTATACAAAATATTTATTAAAAACATGGAATATTTTTTGTAATAATAAACATGCAACCAACCACTTCACAAAACAAATGTTGAATTAAGTAATACATTTACATAATTCTATTCAAAAAATAATTCACCATTGGTGTTTCATTATAAAAAATATCTAATTCACAATGTAGTATCTAGTTGTTGGAAAATGACATTGCTATAATTGGTATGGTAGTGGTTATCCATTTTAATCAAATATTTGTCTCTAGTATTTGTCTCCAGTATTTGTCTCCTAATAAAAAAAATTCGTAGTTTTTCACTAGTTGTGGAAAATCTAATAAACAACTAATCAAATGGACATGCATAACTAACATAAATTAAATAATATTTATGAAACATATGAAGTATAGACTTATTAAAAATGATAAAGAAGAACTTGAACAACTTGCAAAAATATGCAATTAGCTCAAATTTGAAGAATTGACCCTTTGATATTATAATTTTTTCCTCCTTGCATTTGAACCAAACCCATCATGAATACTTGAATTTATTGTTAAATGAAAATTTGGAAAAAGAAAATATTTTTTTTTATTTTAATTTTTTTAATATTTAATTTAAATTTTTAATTTTTAATTATTATTATTATAAAAGGGCTTATAAAGATCACCAATGACATTAATTACTAACAATGCTAATTTATATCACAAATGCAACTGTGTGTGACATAACTAATAACACCATATTAGGGCCATTATTTTTCCTCTATACAAAACCTTTGCAATTGATTGTTTTTTGCATTTTTTCATTTAAATTATGTAGTGGTTTGTTTTATTGTTATGTAAGCACAAAGACAAAGAGCCATTGTTAAATAGAGTTACGAAAAATAATTAGGTGTCCTTTATCATTAATGAATTGAAATAACTAAAAAGGAATTGAAATTTAGTTTTTTTTTAGAATTTTGAGTTTATAAATGTACCTTTGCTTCATTATTTTTCCAAAATTCAAAAGAGAGATATCTAAACAAGAAATTTACTAGAAAAAACATTAGAGTGAATAGATTCTTTTGAAGATCCAAATTTATAAGGAACCATTGTAAAGTCACATATGCAAAGGAAAATTTTGAAAGTATGTGATTTCATTATATTGGCCTCTTAACCTTTCCCTTATTTGATTCAAATATGCATTCTAAAAAATAAAAATTTCTTTTATTTGTATCTATAAAAGAATTCCAAATTCTTGTTTTATTCTTTTGTCATGTGAAGGAAATTTTTGTCCCAAAATGGATCTGTCAAAAATATTTTGGAGTGGGAAAATTCTTTTGAAAACTCAAATTTGTGAAAGATCACTATATGTTTAAAAAAAATAATGTTTTTGTAGTCATCGGTGCACATGGTACAATAAATATGCATCCGTGTAAAATGTTTTTGTAGTCATCGGTGCACATGGTACAATAATCAATCAACCACCACCACTTATGTAAAAGTTTAATTGGAAATTCAAAGGCACTGTCTTAAATTCCTTCATGGATTTGGGGGTGCATGCTAAATGGTAAAGTGGAACCATTTTGCCTTTTATGTGATTATGGAATAAATTTTGATAATGGTTTTAATTAATGATTCTCATTATATTTTCTTAGAGCAAGTTGGCCAGTATAAGTTGAAGTAAAACAATTTATTATGATGAGCGTAATGGTAGTTGAGCTTAACGAGTAGATGTTTTTTAAACTTTCATTAAAAATTTGGTATATTTGGTTTATCTTAAATTAATGATTTGTATTGGTTAATGCATATGATGCATATTACAAACTTGAAAAAAATAAGATTGTTCCCAATTTATGTGAAGAAGAGCATAAAATCTTATTAAAAGGTGGGAAAGAGAAGAATTAGGATCAAAATATAATTAACAATTTTTTTTTTACTACAAATTATTTTCTTAACATTAATTGCTAACTTATTTTAAACATCTTATTTCACATTTTTTTAATCTAATGTAGGATAGTGAGGGAATAAAATGTCATCATAAGAGGATGGAAATTATGAAAAATGTCAGTGATGATAAATTAGTCCTCAATTCATTTGGAGTGGCACTAGAAGTTTATGAGAGAGTTTTTTTTTTTTTTAAACAAAATTATGATAGATATAGAAAAAATAATGAACAAAAGTAGTTTCTTTTTATAATACAAAAAGAAATCCAATGAGTTGAATAATCAGACTATATATAAACTATAGGAAATGTTCCCAGAGCAATAACGAATGAGACCTGAAATAATTATAGAAACAAAAACTTACATTAACAAAAAAATCATTTACAAAGTATTATTACTAAATATATTTTCTATTATATGTCCCAAAAAATAATGATTAATGTTTTTTTGCGATAGTCACTTTCATGTCGATTTAAAATAATATTTTTAGGCTTTTGTTTTTTAATGGGGACTACAAATTCAAAAAAATAAATGAGCGAAAATCAAATACATGTTGGTATGGATTTCCAAAAAAGTGTACAAAGAGATAAAAAAGAAATGAACATAATTGCATCACATGACAGGTAATCCCATTATCAATGTGCATCAAATGTATGTAATCATTGATTTATTCTTTTATGTACATTGAGTTTAACTATGGCATGAAAGAATAATTTGTAAATGTTTTGTTGCATAAAAGGAAATAAGATGGAACCTATTTAAAGCATAAGACAAGAAGACAAGGAAGAAAATGGTTTATCACAATTTTTTTGAGTGCTTATGTTTTTTTATTAGTTATCATTTCATATTTGTGGTGTTTTTATTATTATTTACTTAACTAACTTACACTCATCCATGAAAATCGTCTAATAAGTGCCAACAATGAACCAAGATGAAAATTTGATCAACATTGAGTTGGGTAAGGGTTTTGAGTATATTTTGAAGTACCGAGGGTTATTTAAACAATTTGTAGGTACCCATGTTGTTTAGCTTTTCTCATTTGATAATAAATGGAACAACAAAACAACTTTCTATTGATTATATCTATGCATTGTCATGGCATATAATTAAACATGCAACAAACAAAATATGGAATGGAGATTATGGAAGATAATTACAGATAAGACATGCATCATGGTTTTGAAATAATGTGTATCATTTATGAATCCTTCATTGTTACAATACACTTCTTAATTTACGCAATCATATTTTCGAATACTTTCTATGAAAAATAGAGATTTTGTTTAATGAACTACATAATATATTATCCCACTTACATGAGGACATGTTACCAATCACGGTAAAAATTACATATTAACATGTGGTTTAATGTATTGGATGTATTGCTGAAATTGAATATGGATATGTTAATTAATACGTTTAATAATTACATATTGGTTGCATTTTTATTGCTATGGAAATTTATGTTGTCCATTTTTGTATGACACTAGGTCTCTTATTCACATATAATAAAATGAGTTTCTTATATTATTGGATTGTCCAATGTTGTCAAATGTTGCATCGCCGACTAATTAATATACAAAAGATGTACATTTTTACAAATAAAAGAGAATTAATTTGTTAAACAATGTGTTAGTTAAATTATTATATCAAAATGAAATATATTAATATATAAAAATCAATTTCACTACTCAAACTATTTTATTTTGAAGATAATTATTTTAATATTTGTAAAAAAATAAAAATTATTTAAAATATATACATATTGTAAATCAGGTGCATTGAATTATTTTGAACTAACTCAAGATTGTCTTCCATGAAATAGACATTGGTGTGTTTAATGAGTATTTTTCTATTAAAATTTAGAAACCTTGGTGAATCCTACTAGTTCTAATACGCAAATTGTGAAATATTTGGAGATATTTTCATAAAAATTCAAAATTAAAATGATTTTATATAAACTCTATTTATATGTTGAGATTTTAAATGTAAAACAATTTTATACTATAAAATTTACGCAAATCATTTTTAGAAAAAATAGAAGCCAACAAATATTTTTTTCTAAAAAACACATGTTTGTGAATATTATCCCCTAAAATTTTCTATGATTTCTTCGTACCTATTATTTAAAATACTACCACATGAATGATTAAAAATATGAAATGCTGCTATTCTAAATGACTTACACATGTTTATATTTAACTATTACTATATACACTGGTGGAATGTGATAAATATACTTACACACACCCATCTTAGGAACCAAGAATATTGCCGACATCTTTCCTCACATATTGAATAGTTTATGTCCCTCTGTTGCACATTGTAAGATCGACACCAATGTGCCAAACAAAATGGCTTAGGATGAAATACCAATAACTACAATGGTGCGTCCTATAAAAAGGTGACCGATGTGTCATATAAAAAGACGTATTAGGTGTGATGCACTTCATTTTTTATACGACCTAATTAATTTTAATAAGGTGCACACTCGTGTGTAATATATGCAATAGCATAAATGCATGGGACATTGGTTTATGCCTTAGTGCCTTGTATATTATGCACATAAGTGTTTATATATATTGTATAAGCACCAAATAAAAAAATAAAAATAAAAATAACAGAAAAATCCACCAAAGCTTCCATGCGCCCAAAACTTTTTAGTTATAATGAAAATTTATTTAAACTATTATAAAATCCTCTATTATAAATGGCGGAGTTTACCGAGTTTGTGGTAAAGGTTTTTTGAAAATTTGGGTATTGTAACACTAAAAATGTCCACAACATTCTCTGCTACAAGGAATTTTTCTGGTAGTTCCTCATATATTAGAGGGAATTTATTATAAATCTATTTGGAATCATAATCCAAGATAGAGGTAAAGAGACAGTACACAACCATTTAAAGATGATTCTCACAAAAGGATTTTTCTTCTAAAGGATATGAAAGCCACATTTTTTACTATGAAAATGTGACCATCTATGGTTTTCCCATAGAGAAATCTTGGTTGGTTAGAGATTTACCATATAAAACTTGTAAGCATCCCTTAAAGCTTCCAAAAATAAAAATTAATTATGAAAACTAAAAATCTATTTGTGAGAAAAAGCCAAAATATTTAATAGAGTAATGCATGGCTTACATGTGCATGATATGGATTCCAAATAACTTTTATTATGTCATTAAAAATTTATAAGAGAACCAAATATAAGGGAAGAGAGTCCATCATGAGCACCATTATGCTAGAGACATTTTGTGGAGTTTCTTAGCTATATGTTTAACATTTTTAAGAGTTGGGCACTAGTTCTCAGATTGTGATTAAAGCTCAAGTGAGATCTCATTCAACCATTCAATTAACTATGTCATTGCAATGCAATTATTAGATGGTGCTACTTTCTAGAAGTAGACTTGTGGCTAAGGAGGATGATCCAGATTTAAACAGGAACGAAACAAATTACAGATATAACCATACATACAGAGATGCATCAGAAATAATATTTCATTTCATCACTGTAAAATGCTAAAATACGCTTACAAACAGAAATGGAAATAAACTAGCTAGGGCGATGGTAGCTTATCTCTGAGAAGATATGTGGCGGATACATCCCCTGAACTATCTTACAATGAGGCTCAAAGGCCTATTTATTGTTGAGAAACAATGGAATACCCTAAACATCCAAAAGCCTTACCCTAGGAGATGAAATGCCAAACTATGGGCCCCGTTTTGGGTAAATTGGTACATCAACTTCTCGGGGTCGTAACTTTGGCATATGATCTTTGTTTGACGTGCACAATACCTCGTTAGAAAGACCTATCTGAGGAATACAACTTGCTCCCATGGGCCCATGTTGCTCCCATTTTTCCTAAAAAAACGTCGTTTAGGGCCTCAAAACGACTTCAGAAGTTCAGGACCCGAAAAACTGCTAAAAATAGTAAACTATGCTATAATTACAGAAACTGAAAAATTGAAAGAAACAATGGTGGGGGTCCAAGTGAAATTGGAGGGTGGACACCAATGTCCACCTGGATCATTCCTCCCCCCTTAGGAAGCAATGGTCCCCATTGCGTTGAGTTCCTCCAAGAGATGAGGAAACATTTGCTGAATTTGGTCCCTGGTGAGCCACTTGCCCTGGTGAAGGAGTTGGTCTGCTTTGACAACTCAATACAGTTGGATCTTCTGCTGGCGAGTGTGCTTGATCTGTGTGTCCATGATCCGATCATTTGCAACTTGTTCCATGCAATCTGGATTTAACTCTGTGGATGTGAGTTGTTCTGCAATGTTGGATGTGTTTAGTAATGGTGGAAAGTATGGCCGAAGGCGGTCCACATTGAACACTGGGTGCATGCCAAGGAATGGGGGAATGCTGAGTTCAAATGCATTGTCTCCCACAACCTTGGTAATGATGTAAGGACCATATCGGAGTGGTCTGAGTTTCCGATAGGCTCCAAAAAGGTGTTCCTTTTGCAAATGCAACTAGACTTTGTCACCCACCTGAAACTTGTGTGGCACCTGATGTTGATCATGTCGCTGCTTGTAATTGGCATTTGATTTCTCCAGAATGTCATAGACCTCCTGGTGAATATGTTGGATGTGCTCAATGAAGTTGTTTGCCTTATCTGTTTTCGACTAGACATGAGTCAAATCTACCTGAGTAGCTACAAATGGCATGGCCACATCAATGGGACATAGTGGCTAGAATCCCAAGCTCACCTGAAAAGGGTTGTGGCCAGTCGAGCTGTGGAGAGCACAATTATAGTTGTGCTGAACATGGGGGAGGCTCTCATTCCATGTCCATGGATGCTTTAAGTTGTACATGCGCAGAATGTGTATGATCATCCTGTTGACAAGCTCTATCTGGCCATCAGTTTGGGGATGGAAGGCTGTGGACTTAGTGAGTTTGGTGTCCAACATCGACCAGAGACTAGACTAAAATGTACTGAGGAATATGCTATCCCGATTTGAGATGATAGACTGGGGGATCCCAAAGTGTACCCAGACTCGTTCAAAGAAGAGTTTAGCAGTGTCTTCTATCGTGATATTCTTCTTGCAGGCCACCATAATGGCCATCTTTGAGAACTTGTTGATGACCACAAAAGCACAGTCGTTTCCATGCTTAATAGAAGGAAGGCTCGACATGTAATCCATGGAGATGGATTCTGATTCAAATGGATCCTAGAAAACCCTCTAAGTTTTCGAAGTCTTCTAAACATTCAAGATATCGCAAAAGAATAGCCTTTTAAAAATACGGATTACACTATCGGGAGGCAAAATCATAGAGAAAACATTGAAAAATAGAGTATCGATGGCTTAAGACTACTTTGCATAAGATTTGTCGGATCTGGCCAATCAACGGTCCAGATTCGATCGGCGAATCACAATCGGTGGTGGCAAGCGGAAGCTATCGGTGGAGACCACATGGTATAGGCGACAGCGATCAACGGGGTCAACGAGGACCGTCGATCAAGCGTGCAGATTGATGGCCCAAGTTGAATCGCGAGATCGCAATCAGTGATTACAAAGGAGTGCTTACAAATGGCTCGAGGGTATGTGCGATATGCGATTGCAATATCACAACATCGCATCGGAGCAACACAGAGGATCGGGGCCGATTCATGTGACTGCGATAGCCAGACCTGACGGGATTATAAATAAAAAATATATATATTTTGAGTTCCGTAAAAACAACATTTTCTTTTGTATTTGTGTTTTTCATTAAATAAACGAAATATAAAGGAAAAGCACTGATGCGATGAAACCAGACCCGAAAGGGTTTATGAGTGCATATGCATAATATTTCAAGTCCGTCTAAAACCATTTTACGGGGTTTTTCAGTGTTTAATGTATTTTTTAATACAAAGGAAACAAGCGTGATTTCGGGCGGCCGTAGGCGGTAAGTGGTTTTGGTTGGGCTTCGCCTGAGCCCATACAATGGCTGCCACGTGTCCAGCTCCTGGAGCGAGAAAACCACCCTTTTCGAGTGGTTAACCCCCGTACGAATGAGCCGCCCAAAATGAACCACAGTTGTTGGATCTAGATCTCCCAGATCAACAGTGGTGATGCAATAAGCAACATAAAGGCGAACCCAATAGGAGTTATAAGGGGAATTTATAGTATTTCAAATTCGATAAATGGTATTTTGGTGAATTTCCTGTATTTTTAGTGTATTTATCTGTGAACATAGAGAACACTATTTTTGGGGATTTCAAAGGCCCGATGACCCACTCCGTTACAGAACAGGTGGCCACCATCCCTAAAAGTGTTTAGCATTGACTGCTAACGCTCAGAGGGGGATCTAAGCGGACAAAGGCCAGGAAGCCAAAGAGCCCGAGAAGGAGAAATGAATAGACAGTGCCGATTGGCTTTAAAGCCACAGACTGATAGAGACAGAGGCAAGCGGTGCTGAGGCAGAGAGCAACAAAGACAAAGAGTTAGTGAGGAGAGTCTATGTACTCAGAGGGACTTAGGGGATCCAAGTAAAGCCTTGTTATTTTGTATCTGTTGTGTGAGACTCAAATTGAGCTCACTTTTGTAAAAACTCTGCTTCTAAAGACATAATAGAGAGGTCACCACTGAAGGCTGGACCAAGAGATGTAACCCAGGAGTTTTGGGTGAAATCCATATTAAACTTGCTGCATTTATATGTGTTTGTCTATTATGTTCTTTAATTGCTTCATTGTCTATGTATTTCACAATCTCATCGATCCATTGCACAAAGTAACATAGGAAAATCCATGCACATGAGTCTGTAATACCTTAATAATTGTCTAAGATCTCATTATCGGATCAAGTGGTATCAGAGCATTAGGTTTGCTAAGGTTAGACAAGCTTATGCTGGATTGTTGAATGCTAACTAGGTCAAAGCTCAAATTAGGAGAAGGAGAACTGGTTGAGGCTAGTCCAGAAATTGGAAGAGTCTATCCTAGGAGGAAAATGGTAGAATAAATTCCCTTGGAATCAGATTCTTAGTTCATGAACAGTTTCATGACCATGAGAGCCATGGTAGAAGAGATGTATCGGGAATTTAAGAAAGGTCGAGGTGGAAGTACTTAAACCTCCAAACAAGACAAAGGAACAAAGGAACCTCTTCTAGATGGCCATTCAAAAGGCAAAGGGAAAGAGGAAGAGCCTCCTCCATCAACACCTCCTTCTAGCCCTGAAAATAAAAAGAAAACATCTTTGATTAAATTAGATGTAAAATATTATTTGCCAACATATGATGGAGAATTAAATGCAGAAAAGATAGATAACTAGATTAGACAGATTGATGTATATTACAGGGTGCAGAACATCGATTCAGAAAGGAGAAAGATTCAGTTGGCTAGCCTTTGCCTTGGAGGAACTTCCCTAGTGTGGTGGGAAGGTAGGACATATTCTGATTTGAAGAAGCATGGTAAAATTCTTTCTACCTAGAGTGAATTTGTTTCTGCCATTAAAAAACAATTCTATCCACTAGCTTATATGCAGCAAGCAATGACGAGTTGGCAAACTCTTCGCCAATTAAAGCGGCAAAGTGTACAAAGCTATACCCAGGAATTTAGAAAAAGAGCTTTAATTCTAGGCATTTCTCTAGACTCACCTGAAACTTTGTTGAAGTATATAGGTGGTCTGCATAACTATTTGAGGCACACCATTCTCATGTTTAACCCTACTAGAATAGATGAGGTAGCAGTTGAGGCTACACATCTAGAGGCTAAAGGCAAGAATGTGAACCCAGAGATCATCAAAACCCACTGGAAGCAAGAACAAGGAAAAGAAGAAGCAAAAATGGAAGGAGAGGAAGACAAATAATGTACAGAAAGACAAACCTTCATGCACTTAGTGCAAGAAGGATGGACATGATGATGAACACTGCCGTCTTTGCGTCCGGAGTTGAAAGCCAAGAAGTTCGGTGGTAAGAAGAAGAAGACTGTTGCTGCTATTCAAAAAGATTTAGGGTCAGACTCAGGTTATGAAACAACAGTCACAACCATAAGTATAAAAGTTTATCCGCTTTAGAGAATGCAGAGATCAAGAAGAAGGTACATGAGTTGCTCGACAAAGGGTTCATAAGGCCAAGCACATCACCATGTGGATCTCCAATTGTTTTGGTGAGAAATAAAGATGGTTCATGGAGGATGTGCATTGATTACAAATCACTGAATAAAATAACGATCAAGAATCGTTATCCTCTTCCTCGCATATATGATGTATTAGATCGGTTGAAAGAAGTTGTTTAATTTTCCAAGTTGGACTTGTGTAGTGGCTACCATTAGGTTAGAGTTGCAGAAGGAGATGCATGGAAGACTACTTTCAAAACAAAGCAAGGGTTGTATGAATGGCTAGTTATGCCTTTTGGGTTAACTAATGCTCCTTCCACTTTCATGAGAATTATGAATGATGTACTCTGACCTTTTATTGATGATTTTGTAATTGTATATTTAGATGAAATTCTTGTTTTCAGTAAAACATGGGAAGAATATATGAAGCATGTAAAGAAAACTCTAGATGTTTTGAAAAGAGAAAATCTCTATGTTAAATTATCAAAATATGAATTTGGCAAAACATATTTAAATTATTTTGTTCATATAGTAGGGGGTGGTGAATTGAAGATAGATCCCTCTAAGGTTGAAGTCATTGTGAACTGGCCTATACCCAAATCTGCTATAGAAGTTAGGAGCTTCCTAGGAGCAACACAATATTGGAGAAAGTTTATTGCTAACTTTTCCTTGATTGCAGCTCCCTTACATGCTTTGATAGGATTGAACAAGGTGTTTTTGTGGGGAGGCAAATAGCAGAAAGCCTTTGACACCTTGAAAGAAAAAATTAGTACAACACTAGTACTAGCATTGCCAAATCTTCAAAGACCATTTGAGATTGAAACAAATGCCAGTGACTATGCCATGGGAGTAGTGTTTGTTGGGTTGTGTTATATTCTTTCCACATAGTTAACAGGGGGTTTGAGGGGTACCTGTAACCCCACTTTATGGGGTCCAGGGCAGCCCCCGGAAAATTTTGTTTGGACCCTATGTTAGGTTGGGCGGACCCACCTATGGTTTTGTGCATGATTTTCGCACATGTTTTTTGGACGCGATGGTTTTCGGTCCATGGTATTGGATCGATGGTTTTTTTTGGTCCATGGTATTGGACGTGATGGCTTTTCGGTCCATGGTATTGGATGCTTCGGCATGTATAAATATGTATTGTAACATTGAAAGGAACATATGAAAAATCAAGCTGGTAGTCTCGGTTTTGAGATCCAGTGGGAAATCTCTGTGTATATGTGTTTTATGTGTTATGCTCTTGCATTTTTATTTTTTCTGTGATTTATAATTCGTATGCAGGTAATTTCTGTACGGGGTTAAAACCTACAGTGTTGATGCAACATGGTAAACCCATATGTTATCGCTCTGAGAAATTTAATTCTGCAGTAGTCAATTATCCCACATATGATAAAGAATTGTATGCATTGGTGCAGAGTGTGAAAAAGTGGAAACATTACCTATTGGGAAAAGAAACAATTATACATACAGATCATCAACCACTTCAATATTTGCACTCACAAACTAAACTGCAGTAATCAAAACACGATAGGTGGATGGGGTTTCTACAATAGTTTCATCTTGTCATCAGATATAAGAAAGGCATACACAATAGGGTTGCAGATATGTTATCCAGACCAATCATAAATGCATATACTATATTTAAGAATAATTCAGTATTGCATGAAAGCTACATTGAACAATGTGCTCAAGGTGTATATTTTAAATATGTATATGCAACTTTAAGTCATGGAAAACAAGTAGAAGAATTGGATTATCATGTTAAGGACCAACTCTTGTATCATTAGGGAAAGTTATGCATTCCTCAAATTGAAAGAGTTAACATAATCCGAGAATCACATACTTCTCTAATATTGGCTCATTTTGGTGTAAGTAAAACAATTGCACAGCTGCAAAGGTTCTGTTATTGGCCAAGAATGCATGAAAGATTTTCTAGGTATATTAGAGGGTGTACCATGTGTGCTAAAAGCAAGCCCAACAATAGAAAACTAGGCTTGTACACTCCACTTCCAGTTCCTTCTCATCTTTGGGAAAGTGTTTCCATGGACTTTGTTGGGGGATTGCCAAAATCTAGAAAAGGTCATGATTATTTATATGTTATTGTGAACAGGTTCAACAAAATGTGTATTTTAATACCTTGTAACAAGCAGATTACAGTTGAAAAAATAACAAAGTTGTTCTTTCAGCATGTATGGGTTCATTTTGGGTTACCCACTTCTATTGTCTGTGATCAAGATTCTCGATTTCTTGGGAAGTTTTGGTCAAGTATATGGGAGTTGATGGACACCAGATTGAAGAAGAGCACAACATTTCATCCACAAACATATGACCAAACAAAGGTGGTCAATAGGACAGTGATCCAGTTTCTCAGGGGCTATTACAACAAGCATCCAAAGCTTTGGGATGAACATTTGTGTTATGGGCAACATGCTTACAACCGTGCTAAGAACTCTTCTACACAAAGATCTCCTTTTGAGACTTGTTTTGGTTTTACACTAAGGTCTCCCTTGGATTTTGTCTTTAGTAAAGACATAGCAGTTGATGGGCATAGTGATGTGGACAAAGCAACCAAGTTCATTGAACAAATCCAAGAAATTCACCAGGCAGTGCAAGAACAGTTGGAAATAAGCCAGGCCAAGTACAAGGCAAGGCATGATAAGCATCGAATTGTGCATAGCTTCCAAGTTGGTGATCAAGTCTGGTTGTACATCAACAAAGACAAAATGCAAGGTGAAGGTAAGAAGCTGAAGCCAATAAGGTATGGGCCTTTCAGGATACTTGAGAAAATTGGTGAGAATGCTTTTCGCCTTTATTTTCCAGCTTATATGCATATTTATTTAGTCATTAATGCAGAGAACTTGAGACTATATGAACCTTCACTGATTGAAGATCCCAAAGAGAAAAGTATGTTGCCTTCTATTGATGATTTGTTTCCCGAATATCTCAATGAGTTTCAGGAAGATACAGTTCTGGAGAGGAAGGTGAGAACTATTCACAGAGGGGATGTTGAGTACCTTAGAATCAGACTCAAAGGTTCAAAACCAAGCAGTGAAATATGGATAGAAATTGGACAAGTGAGGAAGTTGTATCCTCACTTGATTGATGCTTAAAAACCAACTTTTAGTGGTCCAAAAGCTTTTTTAGTGGGAAGGCATGATCCAAATGGATCCTAGAAAACCCTCTAAGTCTTCAAAGTCTTCTAAACATTCAAGACCATCGCAAAATAAGAGTCTTTTAAAAAGTTGGATTACACTATCGGGAGGAAAAAACATAGAGAAAACATTGAAAAACAAAGTATCTCGGCTTAAAACTACTTTTCATAAGAGCCATCGGATCTGGCCGATCAACGGTCTAGATTTGATCAACAAATCCCAATCGGCGGTGGCAAGCGGAAGCTATCGGTAGAGACCACATGGTATATGCGACAGCAATCAATGGGGTCAACGAGGACCATGGATCAAGCACGCATATCAACGACCCAAGTTGAATTGCGATATCACAATCGACGATTACAGAGGAGC
This sequence comes from Pinus taeda, assembly GCA_000404065.3. NCBI lineage: Eukaryota > Viridiplantae > Streptophyta > Pinopsida > Pinales > Pinaceae > Pinus > Pinus taeda. Next base: position 24,208 of record APFE030127534.1, on the reverse strand, counting down.
GCTTACAAATGGTCGGGGGGTATGTGCGATATGCGATTGAGATATCGCAATATCGCATTAGAGAAACACCGAGGATCGGGGCCGATTCATACGACTGTGATAGCTGGACCCGACGGGATTATAAATAAAAATATATATATTTTGAGTGTCGTAAAAAAAACATTTTCCTTTGTATTGTGCTTTTCGTTAAATAAACGAAATACGAAGGAAAAGCACTGATGCAATGAAGCCGGACCCGAAAGGGTTTATGAATGCATATGCATAATATTTTGAGTTCGTCTAAAGCCATTTTACAGGGTTTTTCAGTGTTTAATGTATTTTTTAATACAAAGGACACAAGCGGGATTTCGGGCAGCCATAGGCGGTAAGTGGTTTTGGTCGGGCTCTGCCCGAGCCCATACACTGGCTACCACGTGTCTAGGCCCTAGAGAGAGAAAACCACCGTTTTCAGGCGGTTAACCCCTGTATGAATGATCCGCCTGAAATGAACCACAGTCGTTGAATCTAGATCTCCCAGATCAACGGTTTAGATGCGATAAGCGACATAGAGGTGGACCTGATAGGAGTTATAAGGGGAATTTATAGTATTTCAAATCCGATAAATGACAGTTTGGCGAATTTCATGTGTTTTTAGTGTATTTCTCTGTGAACACAGAGAACGCTGTTTTTGGGGATTTCAAAGGCACGATGACCCATTCTGTTATAGAATAGGTGGCCACCATCCCTGAAAGCCTTTAGCAATGATTGCTAACGCTTAGAGGGGAATTTGAGCGGATAGAGGCTAGGAAGCCAGAGAGCCTGAGAAGGAGAAATGAATAGACAACACCGATTGGCTTTAAAGCCATAGATTGACAAAGACAAAGGCAAGCGATGCTTAGATAGAGAGCAACAGAGACAAAGAGTCAGTGAGGAGAGTGTGTACTCAGAGAGACTTGGGGGATCCAAGTAAAGCCTTGTTGTTTTGTATCTATTGTGTGAGACTCAAATTAAGTTCACTTTTGTAAAAACTCTACTTCTGAAGACATAATAGAGAGGTCACCACTAAAGGCTGGACTAGGAGATGTAGCCCAGGAGTTTTGGATGAAATCCATATTAAACTTTTTGTGTTTATGTGTGTTTGTCTATTATGTTCTTTAACTGCTTCATTGTCTATGTATTTCGCAATCTTATCGATCCATTGAACAAAGTAACATAGGAAAATCCATGCACATGAGTCTGTAATATCTTAATAATTGTCTAAGATCTCATTATCAGATCAAATTCCCAAGGTCGACTAGGGGTAGTCAACGAGGTACAAAGGGCTTGCTTCTTGATGGTTGGTTTGGTAATGGTGCAGACAATGCATGATCTGATGTGCTTCCCGACATCCTACCGAAGATTCAGCCAATAGAAATCCGTCTGCAATACTGCCACTGTTTTCTCGACCCCAAAATTCCTAGCAACCTGACTATAGTGTGCTTCCAAATTCATCTTGGCACGCTCGCTTGAAGGAACACAAAGTTGACCCAGGTGGCATAATAGGGCATCCTGGAGGTGAAAATTTGGGTCATGCTCACCCTCCAAGATTGTTTGGTATGTGTGGCTAAATTTTGGGTTGCTTTTGTAGAGAAGTGGCCAATTATAAGTCTCGTGCCCACAAGTGTTGAGCACGGTGGTTAACACCAAGATCGGTGGTCGATTGAGGTAATTTGCAACATTATTAGTGTTGCCCTTCTTATACTTGATATTCAATGGAAATGTTGCCAGTATGTGGACCACTTCTGATGGCGATCATTCTGCAATTTCCCTTGGGTCTGTATGAACTGCAAGGGCCAGTGGTCTATGTGGATGAGCGTTTCCTTCCCCAAAGTAATGCTTCCATTGTAGGCAGGCCTGCACGATGGAATACATCTCTTTGTCACAAGTGGGATCCTTCCAGATTGTGTCTGAAATTGTCTTACTGTGATATGCCACTGGATGCCATTGTTGAGTATAGACTACCCTAATATCATAGTTAGAGGCATTTGCCTCAACCTCAAATGGTTGTTGCAAATCTAGTAATGCGAGCATTGGTGCCGAGCAGAGGCTATGCTTCAAATCTGTGAATGCCTTCTGTTGAGATTCATACCAAAATAATTTTTCTTTTGCTCCTCCCTTGGTGACTTGACTCAAGGGCCAAGTGATATGAGAAAATCTCAACACGAACCTACGGTAAAAGTTGGCAAGACCCAGAAAGCTGTAGAACTCTGTCAGAGTGGTTGGAGATAGCCAATCCTGAATGACTTGGATCTTGGCTAGATCCACATGCAACCTCCGTTATCAATAATGTATCCCAGATACTGAACCTGGGCCATGCCAAAAGTGCATTTCTCCAAATTGGCACCTAACTTGTGTTGCTGCAGTGTTTGGAGAACCTGTCGGATGTGGTAGAGGTGCTCTTCCCAACTCTATCTCAAGATCAACATGTCATCCAAGTATACCACTACAAATGAGTTGGTGAATGGCCGCAAGATGTCATCCATTAGCCTCATGAAGGTTGTAGGAGCATTCATCAATCCGAAAGGCATAACCAACCATTCAAAAAGGCCCTCTTTGGCTTTGAAGGCAGTCTTCCACACATTGGAGGTAAGCCCAAAGATGTAGGTAGGTGATGCTACCTCCAGTATCCTGTACAACTTATTTCCCAAGGTAACAATAACAACACGAGGCCTTGATTCATACACAACATGTTGCTTCCACAAGTATGGTTGGCCTAATAATACATCACAAACATCAAGGGGAGCAACGTAACACAATATCTCATCCGTGAAGGGCTTGATGTTGTATGGAAGGCGACATTGTTGGCTCATGTGAAGATCTCGTCCTTGGTGAAGCCACCTGATGGTGTACGGTTTTGGATGTGCTGTGGTTGGTAAGCCCAGCCGCTTCATGACCTCTACCGAAATGAGGTTCTTTTGGCTCTTGTTTCAACAATGAACTGTAGTGGGGAGCCCTTTACCCACATCTGGGAGTGGAAGAGGCTCTCCTCCTCCTCTCGATCTTCGGTTTCCTCCTTCTGGATCTTTGTGGTGGCAATGGTGGCATTGGGCTCCGCATCGATAATCTGCTTCCCTTTGTCATTCCCCTTGTTGGGTTCTGACTCAGAGTTGAAACATGCATCTGATTCTGAAACCTTTAGCTCGGCCACTAGTGACTGCTTGGCCTGAGACTCACTTGTGTTGTGAGTGGAGCTCTTATGGAACTAACACAACTTTCTTGTGTCCTTTTTTGGCTTCGTGGCACTATTCTTTGCTGGCAACTTTGGTGAGTTGCCTTGGGCCATTCCACCTTGGCTTTGTCCTTTGTTTTGTGGTTTCGGTGCACATTTCCCTTGCTTCATATTCATAGATCAAAAGTCTCGCTTCTTCTGTTTAAAATTTTGCTCGATATTGACAGCATATCGGTATGCTGTGTCGAGTGAGGAGATATTGAGGAATTCTATTTCATCCCGGATGTATCTGTGCAGGCAGATGTGGTATTTGAGTACCAAATGATGCTCCAAATCCTTGATACCCAACTTTGTGTGAAGGGTATGGAAAATATTGGTAAACTCCGGTACGTCTTGGTCCCTTCCCTGCCCCAGCGTGGTCCACTTTATGTATTGATCCTTATAGCTTCCGATAGGGTAGTACTGCTCCTTGATGGCAGCCTGGAATGAATTCCAAGTGGGTGTGGCTGAAAACAGTCAGGCCATACTTTCATCCTTCTGCTCACAGTAGGTTTCCCACCAGTCCTTGATGTGGGGGGCAGATTTGAGAAGAGTGAAAGTAATCTTTTCTCGGCTGAAAAAGTCATGAACATAAAAATACTCTTCTAGCAGATTTAACCATTTATCTACGACGCCTGCATCTATCTGACCCTCAAGTATGGGAATGTCAAAGTTAACTTGTACCTTAAAGGGTGTGGTGCTTCCAGAGTAGTTGCTGGAAGTAGTTGTGTCACCCTTGGGTAGCCTCTGAAGGATATGGGCAAAGTTGTCTATCATCACGTTCCTTTGTTGCTCGAGGGCCTCTTCGAGCAAGATTTTGATAAGATATCCTGCCCCCTCGTCTTTCTTTTCATCCGCCGTGGAAGGCCATAAGGATTTGCGAGGCTGGTCTTGCAAAGGTTCGACTAGCTCAAGCCCTAACTCCTTATATCCTGACCTCATTGGGGACATGCAAAGAAAGACAGAGAAAGAACAGACCCCTCTGATACCACTAATCTGGATTTAAATAGGAACACAACAAATTACAGATATAACCATACATACAGAGATGCAGCAGAAATAATACTTCATTTCATTACTGTAAAATACTGAAATATGCTTACAAACAAAAATGGAAATAAATTAGCTAGGGTGATGGTAGCTTATCTCTGAGAAGATATGTGGTGGCTACATCTCTTGAAATATCTTACAATGAGGCTCGAAGGCCTATTTATTGTTGAGAAACAAAGAAAAACCCTAAACATTCAAATACCTAACCCTAGGAGATGAAGCGCCAAACTATGGGCCCCATTTTGGGTAAATTGGTACATCAACTTCACAAAGTTGTAGTCCTCGGATAGATCTTTCTAACGAGGTATTGTGCACGACAAATGGATATCATATGCCAAAGTTCAGTCCATGGACATATATTGCTCCCATTTTTCCCAAAAAACATCGTTTAGGGCCTCAAACGGCTTCGGAAGTTCAAGACCCAAAAAACTGCTAAACATAGTAAACTATGATACAATTAAGGAAACTAAAAAACTGAAAGAAACAATGGTGGGGGTCCAAGTGGAATTGGTGGGTAGCTACCAATATCCACCTGGATCAGAGGAGGTCCTTGTATGTTGGAGGAAAGAGTACAACATTGAATATAAAAATATCATTATTGATGTAACTCGATTTAAATAAATATATATTTACCTTCTGAATGACCCATTTTCTCCCTTCCCCAACAATCCCTTCTGTCGCAAAAAAAAATAAAAATATTTATGCATCTTTTAAACTTTTTTAATGGTGTTTGGTGTTGTTCTAGTTTTCTTGGGAAATTAGATTAAGGCTTTCACTATGGAAGTTATTTTATTTGTTTGATGAGAAATGAAGAAGGTGTTTCTTATTGGATAATTGTGTCAGTTATTTAGTGAAGAATTGGAGATGGGTTAGGATTCAGAAGAACTTACTAGATACTTTTGGAAACCATCCAAAATAAAGTTCTTCCCATTTTTCCTTCTCATTTACTTGTAACGTGCATGTTAGTCATAGAAGGTGTTGGGTGTAGGAATTACACTTAAGCAAACTCCTCAACACTTAGTTTGTCAACCTAGGGGATTCGTAAAATTAGAGATGAAGCATAGGCAATGCCAGAGATGGTACGAATCTTTCTAATATAAATCCCTACTTTCATTAAAGGAAATATTATATAATCAAATTAAAAATAGAAAAAGGCAACTTGAACCATTAAAATAATCCAAGACTGGAACAAGGAAGAATGCATTTGCAAGAGGGAATTAAAGATAAAGGGAAATCACTCTAGATAATTATTGTTTAACTACTGAGTACGTGTTTTTCTTTAGCAGAGACACTTAGCAATCTCATCAGATGGGCTCCTCAAACCTGCTCCTTTAGAGATTTCCTTCTTGCACTAATCTCTCCTGTACTATCTCAGTCTACTTTCACTAGTGCAGGAACATAGATTTATGCAGAAGGTATAAATGGTGTCTTTACTAAAGGATTTTTACTTCCTACAAAGGCTTGAACTTCACCAGGTTCAAAGCACTCAGATCTCGTGGAAAGAAACTAGTTCTTGCACCGGATCAGAGCTTCTTGCACTTAGCATTTAATTCTTAAAATTAGTGCTTAATTATTGCAAGTGCTATTGTACTGTTAAATCAAATTGCACACATAAAAAGTTAATGTTTCTGATCTTGACAAAGCGCAGGAATAAAGAAACAATCAATATACATTTATCCTGTCATAAGAATTGAATGAAAGAAAGAAGATCGCGGGAAGTAGACTAAGAAGGCTTGTTGCATCACACCAACGTGCAGTGGTGCAGGCTCATTTCTCCTTCTTGGACCAGAAGGGGAAAACCAATCAAACAGAATTGCAGAAAAGGAGATATCACACCAACATGCACTGATGCAGGGTTATTTCTCTTGCTTGGACTAGGCAGAGGAAAACCAATATGAAATCTACTTCACACAACAAATCCGATTTCACTCAGACAGGAATGCATGTGCTTAAACTTAAATCACACTTTACAATGTAAACACACATTATAGGAAAATGGGAAATGGGGTAAACGTGCTCGGTTGGCTGGGCCCTAGCCAACCAACGCTTTTCCCCTTTAAATAAAAATGTTGCTTAGTACTTTAATCAATTCATCAGCTCAAACACAGAAACATGATTTGTGAAACATGAGGTGGAGCTCCCTTTTATTAATTCACTAAGGCAAGTACATACGTTAATATATCGTCCAGCCCAGATTCGGGCGATAACAAAATATAGCTTGTTACTGCCTCTCTGGTTGTGTCTCTATTCTATCAAAAAACTCCCTTCTTTTAGTCCTATTTACATTCTACATTATATAGATCTTTGGCCAAAGGCCAAAATAGATCATTCAACCAATTACATAACCAAGCATAGAATTTAGCTTTTCGGCCTTTAAAATTAGATAGTTAGCAAAACTGGCCATAACCAATCTCCAACTTTCGTTCTTCACAGATTCGATCTCGACTGCCTTTGGATTGATCTTGTTGTCATGGTTGAAATTGCTCAAAATGAGGCGATTCGATCTCGGCTACCTTTGGATTGATCTTGCTGTCGTGGTTGAAGCTGCTCAAAATGTGGCGGTGATCAAGGAGGTTCGGATCTGCTGCAAGGATTTGTTGTGTTGGCAACGATGCAAGATCTGATCCTACACAAGGATCATTGGTCACGGTAGGTACTCTAACTACCAAATAAACATTGGAGATATCGATAAGTTACAAAGAATGATTGAAAGTAAGAAATCATGTAATAAATGATTAATTAATGCTAAGTTAAATTAAAAGTATGAAAAATAAAGTTTATACGAAATATGTCACCGTGCTTGGACTGGTGCAAGATGAGGGTGTATAAAATAGGTAAAATAGTGTTAAATGGTTATGATATATGAAGGGGAAATGGAAAGAGGAGAGAAAATTATAGGGCTAACATCCTCCCATCCCTAAGCTTTTGTGTGTCCTCACACAACTCTTTACCTTTGCAAAAAACCTTCAAACTTTGAGCATTCCAGCTCAATCCTGCTCTGACATACTGACATCAGCCTACAATGTTTCATACTTCTTCTTTCTGATGTTCTTTAGTTTCTATGTCACATTTTTAAGCTGCTTGAAACATTGCGCAGCTCGGTAATTCCAAACTCTAACTTCTCTTTTCTTTTTCTGGATCTTCGCAATTAATTCTTCTTTACTCTGTTCCTTATCCTCCTCTGCTTTAGCTATGAGCTGTTCTAGGTTATGCACTTGAAGCTCTATTTCAACTATCCGAGCAACAGGAGTTACCAAATCTTCTTCTTTTTATGTCTCGACAGGGCTGTGTATTCCTCACATACCTCAATATCCCTCATGGTTACACTGTTGTGCCCATCAAGCTTTTGCAAGAACTGAAGAAAGCCAAAGTCTCGTAATAGTGCAAGACTATTGCAATACTCAGTAGTCTGTTCTACCCTACTGAGAGACGAGGGTTCGCTTCGAACAGGCGGCATCACTGCTTAACGGTTATGAACAGTCGAGAATTTACATACAACACTGGGAAAATTGGTTCTTATAGATAGGGATCCAACTATCCACCATCCCTTCCATCTTATCACCCATTCATTCCACTGAAATAGCCATGGATGCGCGACATCTTTGAGATCATGACAGATTGGTACTTGTGGCAACGTTTTAACGGCTAGGTGAGGTAATCATTATGAGTGAAGGACATCTAGGATTATGTCGGAGAGGGGCAACTATATCCAAGAAATTGTTAAATACGTCTGCATTCCTTCATAATTCAAAAAACAAGAACTTAGCATTCATTACACAATCATCATGATTCTTAACTTATAAACACCTTGTACTTTAAATACTTTTGTCCTAGTTAACAAGATAGCACAAGTACTCATTGACTAAGTGAAAGGACTTCTTATAAACATTCATGATGACCACCTTCCTATGATGCATGCTATGGAAAGAACAAATTATACTATGTTTCTAACAGGGTGCATGCTTGCACTGGTCTGCTTGCACCACTTAAACTATGCTATTCTGCTGGTACCATTCTGCTTACATTACTATATCGGATGACATGCTTGCACTAGTGCAAGCATAATATCTGAAAAAAGGAACATGGAATTTAAGTAAAATATAGGTTGGACTTCCAACATGGCTTCCTCAATTTTTACTGGAAATTTGCTTCGCCCTTTCTTGATGCTTCAGATCATATCCTTTTGCTCTTTGTGCACAAGATCTTGCAATGGATTCATGAGGGAAAAAGGAAGTGGAAAAAGGGAAATTTCAAAATGGGAAGGAATTCTGTTATAGGGATTCCAGGAATAATACCACAAGAGGGGATAAATAGAAGTGGGATACGGAAAAAAATTCAAGGGTAAAGTGGGGCTTTTTACAAAACAGACAAGGTAAATTCATAAGAATATGGGAAGGTTAATCGTTTTGGGATTGAAGAAGAAAACTGAGTGAATATTACGAAAGTGGAATATCAAGAAAGGTAGAAAATTTTCTGGAAGGTCTGCCTGCACTCATGCAAGAAAAATAATTGCAGTGAAAATTAAGCGTTACTTGAATAAACATATCCATGCTAATTACTACAATTTCATAAAGGTTGGTTTTGTTGAACCTATTTTTACTTGGTGTTCGCTAGCATATCTAAAGATCAAGCAACATTTTCTTTTTATTAAAAATTTTTGATCTTCCTGCCAGCAAGCTGGTTTTCAGGTTGATCCTTCTGCAATCATGTCAGTGAACTGATTTTCATAATTATAGGAAAATGTTTTTTTTAAGAAGAAGAATTCATGTTTTCAAAAGGTTGGTATTACTATTCACGTTGGACTTGCTGTGTAAAATCTTTCTTGGCAAGTGGCTGAAAATACTTCTTTAATCTGTGTCCATTTACCAAGAATATTGAATTTTGTCCATCAATAGTTTTAACTTCTACTGCTCCATTCTCGAATACTTAGATCACTTCATAAGGTCCCATCCAACATGTATGGAATTTCCTTTTAAAAATATTAAATCTAGAATCATAAAGGAGCACCCAATCACCTGGTTGGAATTGCTTTTTCTGAATAGACTTGTCATGCCACCTTTTGCATTGTAGTTGAATTAGTATGTTTTGCTGAACAACATCCCTACGAATTTCATCTAACTCACTTAATTGGAGAAGACGTTGTTGTTGTGCCTTGGAGAGATGTAGTCCTAACTGAACTGCAGTTTTGAAAGTTTTGATCTGGAATTCAATTGGTAATAAAACCTATTTGACATATACCAGCTCATATGGTGTATGTATCGTGCTATTTCTCCAGGTGGTTCTGTATGCCCACAAAGCTTCTGGTAATCTTTCAGCCCAGTCTTTCCGATGCATATTTACTGTCTTTGTAAGAATGGACTTGATCACTTTGTTTGTGAATTCCACCTGGCCATTTGCTTGCGGGTGATACGGCGTGGATTTCCTATGCCGGATCTTGTATTGCTCCATCACACCCTGTACCAGATTAGAAATAAACTGCGGACCATTGTCAGAAACAAATTCTCTAAGCACACCAAATCTAGTAAAGATTTTAGTAAAAAGAAATTCAACAACAACCTAGTCTGTAGCAAAGGAAACATATTTAGCTTCTACCCATTTTGTAACAAAATCTGTACAAACCAAGATATTCTTTTTACTTAATGACGTTGGATTTATTGGCCCTATAAAATCAATAGCCCATTTCTCAAATGATTTGATTATAACTTGGGGGCATAAAGGAATTTCATTGGTTTGATTAGGCTGGCACATTCATTGACAACTATCACATCGCCTGACATACGGTTTGGAATCCTTAAACAAGGAAGGCCAAAAGTAGCTAGCACGCAATAATTTATATGCAGTTCGCTTATTAGTGAAGTGGCCTCCAAAAGGTTCATCATGAGCAGATTTCAATATGTCAAAAACTTCCTCCTCTCTTACACACCTACTGATAATCAGGTCTGTACCAGTGTAAAAGAGATCTCCTTGAATCCCGGAGTATGCAAAACTTTTCTGAATAATATTCCGATTTTCACGAGCAGACAAGCGGGGTGGTGTTTTCCTAGTAACCAAGTAATTATCAATGTCAGAAAACCATGGAGAATCTTTTGACATAGCAAAAATATGTTCATCCGGAAAATCATCATTAACAGGAGTTGCTTCACTAGGATTATCTAATCTAGAAAGAAAATATGCTACAACATTAGGTTTTCCTGGTCTATCAACAATAGTAATATTAAATTCCTGCAACAACAGTAAACACCTAGTCACTCTACCGCTAGTCAATGGTTTGTTCATCAAATATTTATTCGCGGAATGATCAGTGTGTACAAATACTTCATATCTTGTAATATAGTGCCTAAACTTATTAATTGCAAAAATTACAGCTAAAAACTCTTTCTCTGTAACTGTATAATTTAATTCAGCGGAAGACAAATTCTTACTAATATAATAAATAGCATGGGATTACTTATTTTCCTCTTGTCCTGAAGTTGCACCAATAGCCAAATCTAAAGCATCAAAGGAAATGTGAAAAGTCAGGGACTAGTTAGGACCTCTCAAAACTGGTGCATGTAGTAACCTTTCCTTCAATGTTTCAAAAGACTGTTGGCAAGTTGTGGTCCAAGAAAATTCACTATCCTTAGCTAGAAGTCGGAAAAGAGTGATAGCAATCTTAGAAATTTTTTCAATGAATCTCCTATAGTAACCAGCATGTCCTAGAAAACCTCTTACTTCCCTTTGAGTTTTGGGTGCAGGAAGATACAAAATGATTTCAATCTTTGCTGGATCAACCTGGATACCTTTACCAGAAATCAAATGGCCAAGTACCACTCCCGATTTGCACATTAATCTAAATTTCTTGTCACTCAAGGCGAGATGGGCTTCCTGACAACGAAGAAGTACTTTCTCCACATTTTTGAGAGCTTCATGAAAAGAATCACCAAACACAGAAAAGTCATCCATATAAATTTCTACAAATTCTAGATCAGAAAAAATGGCCAGGACTGCCCTTTGAGAGGTAGTCGGGGCATTACATAAACCAAAGGGAAGTAATTTATAAGAAAATGTACCCCATGGACATGTAAAAGTAGGTTTATCATGATCTTCGGGTGCAATCTGTATCTGGTTATAACCATTGAAGCCATCCAAAAAGGAAAAATATTTTTTTCTTGCAAGGGTATCAAGCACATGGTCAATGAAAGGGAGAGGGAAATAATCATTGAGAGTAGATTTGTTTAATTCTCGATAACCAATACAAATATGCCATCTTCTATCTTTCTTAGGTACTGGCACTAATAGAGAGACCCACTGACTGTCAGAAATAGGATAGATAAAACCAACATCCAAGAGTTTCTATACTTCTTCCTTCCTAATATCTCTTAGAGCTGGATTCATTCGCCTTTGGGGTTGTCGAACAGGTCGGGTTCTATCCTGAATATAGATATGATGTGTACAAGTTTCAGGAGGAATACCCTTCATATCTTCGTAGCCCCAAGCAAAGGCACTAAGATGGTTTTGCAACAAATTCACAAGCTACTCCTACTGAGATGAGTCCAAATCTGAACTAATACGCAAGGATTTACTGGGGCTAATCTTAACAAGAGTAGTATCAGGCTTAGGAGTACTCAAGGGAGTGGTCACATGCAGTGGTACATAAGAATGAGAATCATGATTATCTTGAAAATCTAGGCTGAAAATCTGGCTCAATGGCTCAAAATTAGGCATAGTGTCTAGATTATTTAGGAAATCTTGAATCTTGTCTTCTTGTGAAGACCCGGTATAATGATGGACAAGGGAAATGGGCTGAGTCTCCTCATCAACGCTTTGATCCAACCTTAAAGTATCTTGAAGGTCCCAAATCGATTTGGTAGGGGGGTATAGGGTAAATTTATTCCTAGAATCTCCATGCGAAATATACATATCACTAGAACGACATCCAATATGCATCGACTGTAGCAAGCCATGGTCAACCCAAGATCAAGGGATGTCCTCCTACTGGGTTCTTTGGCTGAAGCACAATGAAATCAACAGGATATTCCCAAGAATCTAATGAGATGATCACATCATCCAATACTCCTTTTGGCTTAATTTTAAATCTATCTGTTAATTCAAGCACAGTGGGAGTAGGGCGAAGATGAGATATCCAAAGTTGATAAATGGTTTTCTTAGTCATGACATTAATGGCTGCCCACAGGTCTATAAGAACATTAGAGACAAGGACATTACCAATTTGAACTGAGACAACAGGGTTTCCGGGATCAATATATTTTTCCATAGACACACATCCCATCATCAACTCTGCTGCCCTACCAACAAATTGAATGGTTTGGGGTTCCAATCTCTTCCTCTCGGGTTTCATGAGATAGAGTCCCTTAATAATCTTGGTACAAATGGGGATCTCTTTGATGGTTTGAAGCAAAGGTATCTTAATGAAAAGATTCTGAAGCTCTGATGCCAAGCTAGTCTCAGAAATAGGCTCACTTCTTTCCATTACTAGCCTCTCTAGGAAGGGAGGCTAGTTGGAAGAAGATGACAAGGATTCAGAGGGTAAGGGTTACTTAGTGACAGCTTTCAAAGAATGGTTAAGAGTTTCCTCTTCTCCTTTCTCTTCAACAATCACTATAGGTTGCTTTTGATTTGCTGATGTTAGAGTCCTTCCCGATCTTAATTGAATATCATGAACCCCAACTGAAATAGACTGGTACTTGAATGGTAAAAGTGGGTTTGTTACATAGATCATTTGCACAACTTTATTATTGTTAGGATTTGGCATAGGTTGAGTAGGAAATTGAGGAGGTCGAAAAGGTGGAGGTAAAGGCAACGGTGCAGTAGACTGACTCAAAAGTTGAGGCATTGAATAAGGTGTATGCGTAGATGGATATGACTGCATAGGTGGCTGGTAGGAATATGGAGAATGAGTTGGCCCTCTCCAACCTTGTTTCCATGGTTGAGAAGGTTGCCCATGCTGATATTGATTCCCATACTGCCACTGCTGATTAGTGTTAGGATAAGAATATGCATGTGAATTATAACTAAAATAGTGTGGGGAAAATTTAGGAGCCATACTTGCACCTACCCGAGGCCAATTCCTTCTTGCTCCCATAGCATACAAGTATTCAGCTTCAGGCTGTCCCCATGTAAATACAGCTTTAAGTCCTAGTATAGAGGGACATTTTTTTGTGACATGGTCTTCTGCACAAATAGCACACTTATTAGTTTCTTCAAATTAAGAGGACACTCTTTAGGAGGATGCTTGTCTCTACATTTATGATTTAAAATACATAATGACTCGTTTTCCTTCATGAGTTTTTGCTGAAATTTTAAGGAGTCCAACTGTTTGGTAACAATATTCATTATATCAATTTTCATGTTTTACATTTTATTTTCTAGTCCAATAATCATAGCATCAGTAGATTCAGTTTTTCTATTTCTAATTTGAGTTCCTCTACTAGATCTATGTTGATTTCTTGAAAATTTCCTGCATAATTCACAAATTTGTTCAAAAGTTTGCAGAGAAATATCACCTTGTCCTAACAGATTTAAATTATTTCTATCATTATCAGTAAGTCCTCTTAATAACAAGGTTCTAATAGTACTGGGATCAAGCTTAAGTTTCGACCTTTGTAAAATATATAGAAATCTTTCTAGGTAATCTTCAAGAATTTCATCATCATCCTGTATGATTGTAAAAATATCATCCTACATGTCCCGATTTTTTCAATATTCTTGATATTTAGACAAAAACACTCTCTTCATTTGATCCCAAGAGGTTATAGTGTTTCCTCCTAACCCCATAAACCAGCATAGAGCTGACTCCTTGAGAGTAATAGGAAACAGTCTTAACTTCTGAGCGTAAGTTGAATAATCATAACTTCTACACAGAATATCAAGGTCGAATAGAAAAGAGTCAGGATCTTCATGAACTTTGCCATGGAAATGAGGGAGAGATGATGGTGGAATATTCTTCATTTGCACCACAATATCAAGATCCACAATTGGAAACACAAAAGTGGATTTTTATGCGCTTACCTGGTTTTCACCAATCCCTTCCACATGATCTTCATGGTTCACCATTGTTTCCCTTTTACTTGAACCACTCTCAACAGGCCGAAGCACACCTGAGCTGTTGTCACTAGAATCTAGGTGTATTGTTCCTGCTTGATGTGTTTGAATTGGATTGGGCTTCCTGCTTATAGAAGGAGACCCAATATGGGAATTGTTTTCAGAATTCTTTCGGCCCTTAGTGGGCTTCAAACCCTTACCTTTTCTAGGCATTCATTTCAAAAAGAAAGAAAAATAGTAAACAACTTCTAATAAAAAATGCTATTATAAATCAATTAACACCAGTAAAATTCCTTCAAAGAATCTTTTCCAAACAATACTGCAAAAATAAAGGAAAAATTACCTCTATTGTATAATCAGAAAATTCTTACCAAATCAAATTGCCTCCCCGGCAACGGCGCCAAAATGTTGGGCGCAGGAATTACACTTAAGCAAACTCCTTAACACTTAATTTGTCAACCCAGGGGATCCGTAACCTTAGAGATGAAGCACAGGCAATGCCATAGATGGTATGAATCTTTCTAATATAAATCCCTACTTTCTTTAAAGGAAATATTGCAGAATCAAATTAAAAAGAGAAAAAGGCAACTTGAACCATCAAAATAATCCAAGACTGGAACAAGGAAGAATGCATTTGCAAGAGGGAATTAAAGATAAAGGGAAATCACTCTAGCTAATTATTGTTTAACTACTGAGTGTGTGTTTTTCTTTAGTAAAGAAACTTAGCAGTCTCATCAGATGGGCCCTTAAACCTGTTCCTTTAGAGATTTCCTTCTTGCACTAATCTGTCCCTTACTATCGCAATCTACTTTCATTAGTGCAGGAACAAATATTTATGCAGAAGGTATAAATGGTGTCTTTACTAAGGGATTTTTACTTCTTGCAAGGGCTTGAACTTTTCTAGGTTCAAAGCACTCAGATCCCGTGGAAAGAAACTAGTTCTTGCACCGGATCAGAGCTTCTTGCACTTAGCATTTAATTCTTGAAATGAGTGCTTAATTATTACAAGTGCTATTATACTGTTAAATCAAATTGCACACATAAAAAGTGAATGTTTCTGATCTTGATAGAGTGCAGGAATAAAGAAAAAATCAATATACATTTATCTTGTCATAAGCATTGGATGGAAGAAAGAAGATTGTGGGAAGTAGACTAAGAAGGCTTGTTGCATCACACCAACGTGCACTAGTGCAGGTTCATTTCTCCTTCTTGGAACAGGCGAGGAAAACCAATCAAACAAAATTGCAGAAAAGGAGATATCACACCAACATGCATTGGTGCAAGGTTAGTTCTCCTACTTGGACCAGGGGGAGGAAAACCAATCTGAAATCAAGTGCAGGAAAGGAAATTTATCTACTTCACACAATGGATCCACTTTCACTCAAACAAGAATGAATGTGCTTAAAGTTAAATCACACTTGACGATGTAAACACACATTATAGGAAAATGGGAAATGGGGTAAACGTGCTGGGTTGGTTGGGCCCTAGCCAACCAACGTGTTTTCCCTTTAAATAAAAATGCTACTGAGTACTTTAATAAATTCATCAGCTTAAACACAGAAACACAATTTGTGAAACATGAGATGGAGCTCCCTTTTATTAATTCACTGAGGCAAGTACATATGTTAATACATCGTCCATCCCAGATTAGGGCGATAACAAAATACAACAACCAGTTATCGCCTCTCTGGTTGTGTCTATGTTCTATAAAAAAATTCCCTTCTTTTAGTCCTATTTAAATTCTACATTATATAGATCTTTGGACAAATACCAAAATAGATCATTTAACCGATTACATAACCAAACGCAGAATTTAGCTTTTCGGCCTTTAAAATTAGACAGTTAGAAAAACTGGCCGTAGCTAATCCCCAGCTTTCGTTCTTCATAGATTTGATCTCGGCTGCCTTTGGACTGATCTTGCTGTCGTGGTTGAAACTGCTCAAAATGAGGCGATTCGATCTCGGTTGCCTTTGGATTGATCTTGCTGTCGTGGTTGAAGCTGCTCAAAACGAGGCGGTGATCAAGGAGGTTCGAATCCATTGCAAGGATTTGCGTGCTAGCAATGGTGCAGGATCCAATCCTACACTAGGATCAACGATCACGGTAAGTACTCTAACTACCAAATAAACATTGGAGATATCGATAAGTTACAAAGAGTGATTAAAAATAAGAAATCATGTAATAAATTATTAATTAGTGCTAAGTTAAATTAAAAGTATGAAAAATAAATTTTGTACAAAATATGTCACCATGCTTCGACTGGTGCAAGATGAGGGTGTATAAAAGAGGTAAAACAACAGTAAATGGTTATGATTTAGGAAGGGGAAAATGGAAAAAAGAGAGCAAATTAGGGGGCTAACAGAAGGGTAAGATATGGTATATATACTTCTGTTAGTCACAAAGACATCTAATTATCCAGGGTTTGTTTTCTTGACACATAGGTAGTTTTCCTTATACCAAAGTCATATTTCTAAGTCTATATTTCTCTCTTGAACATAGATATACTCCTCAATTTTATCTCTCTATTTATTATCTCTACACGTATGTCTCTTTGCTTACTCCCTTAAAAATATGTTTTCCCTACTCTGGGAAGATTCAACATTAATGTGTCATTCTCACCCTTCCTCTCTCTTCTTGGTGTGAATGAAAATTACTTCTTCTAAGCCTTTTGTCAATTTTCTCTACATCTACCAACAGTTTGTTAGACACATACAATAAATTCTTGATATAAATTTTCATATGTTGTAGTCAAGTGGGGTATTTTTTTATGACCTTCATCACCATTTTCTCAAGATAGTAGAGAGTCTCTTCTGTAGATAATTTATGAGAAACGTTTGTGGTTTTCATGGAGTTTTAACAACTTTGCAAGGGAATGAGAGTGTAAATTAATTACATTACCAAGTGTTAGGGAGTCCAAGGATTGGAAGGCACAGGAATGGAATCACTATATTGGTAGCAATAGCATTTTAGAAAACTAAAGCATAAAGCAACACCTCTCTCCATTCATCTTTCTTTAATGTCATCATGGTTTCCATTTGAAGGTTGTCGGTCATGTATGGAGGGATAGTTGGATCACTCTCACTCCTCATAAGCCATGGATGGATATTGTTATTAATACTATTGATAAGTGATTTATCCTATTTTTCAAGGTGAGATGAATATAAGCTAGTACAAAACCACTCTTTCAGAAGCTTCAATAAAAAGGAGTCTCCCCCCTCTTTAAATGAGACTCAACTAGTTTTGTAAATTTTTCCTCATGAATTGGTAAACATATCAAACTCATGTATATCAAGCGAGACTTCATTGATTGATAACTTCTTCCCTTGATATCTTGTAAAAACTAGATATATTGCAACTCAAAATTATACTATAAATTGAAATATCTCATCTCCATTAATGGTGTGGTGCTGATTAGCTTAGAAAACCACCTAGAATGGTCTAAAAAATATCAAATACATAGATTTTTAATGATTTGTGGGATTATATTTGTGATGGAGAGGATGATAGTGGACGACCAAACCTACAATAAATAAGGAGCTTGTGATATGAGAAAAAAAGGACAAGAACACATATGCCCTGATTTATTCTGACGGTAAGTGAGGAGATGAGCCACCATATTATTTCTATTAAAGACTCTTTTGATGCTTTAAATAAATTAAGGGATTTGTATGATTCACACTTAGAATTGAAACTCCTATAATTGTGTTGAAGCTCTGTAACATAAAAAATGTTGGTGATCCCAAGGTTTTAGCTTATAGGATCAAAGTTCTCATGAATGATAGACGCCACTAGAGTGAAGATAGGAATTCCTCTCACAACCTTCATCAAAGTCCTCTACTCTACATATTCTGACTACCTTGAATCCCCACAAGCTATTGGACAAATGAAGTCCATCACTTTTGACTTTTTAGTGGAAAATATTACAAAATTTGAGCAAGCTATTGGAAACAAGAGATCTCATCCCACTAGAGAAACTATGTTCCTTGCTTGAAAAAGGAATAATTGATCACATGATTCTTCTAGAGAAGAAGGTTGTAAAATAAGATGTGGGAGAAATAATTTTAGAGGTAAGGGGTAGACACAATCAAGGTGACAATTATGATTTTCACTATTTCCATGGTGACAAGAATGGACATGTATAATCTATTGGAATAATATAAAATACAAGTAATATTAGAAAAAATAGGAAGGTAAAGCATAAAATTGGTGAAAGGTAAAGCACTTGAATTTTATCATTACATTGTTCTCCATTGTAATATTGGAGTAATTGATTATTTATTTAACACTTAATTTTCTTCTTGGAGAGATGCATGACTGCTTGACATAAGTGCAACATGTAAAATGGCCTTCATAGGAGGATTATTTGGATATTTCAATGACAATGTAGATGGTATAGTTCATTTTACAAATAAAACATGTTTCAAACCTTCAAGAATTAGCATTGTCAAGTTTAAATTGCTTAGATCCTTGGATTTTCTTGCATTATGTGTTCTATCTTCCTAATATGTCTAGTAACTTGCTATCTCCTATGCACAATCAACAACGAGGCCACTTTGTTCATATATTTTGTGGTAAGGTTTAAGAAATGAAGGATGTTGACAACATGGTCATTATGATAGGTGTGGAGGATGAAAGAACACATAAGTTGAGAGGGTCATCTATTTATGCATACAATATTTCTTGCCTCTCTCACTACTATGGAGATAAATCATATTCTAATCTCCCGTGGCATGCTAAATTTGGATACAAATCATTCTGAAAACCTTCCTTTTTTGAAAAATAACAACATTTGTAGTTTTCCTATCATTTCCAGGACATAGAACCAATGTCGTGTTTATATATTTAGAAAAAATAACAAACAACCTTTCCATTATCTCAGTTTTAGACCTTATATGAAATTTAGATTGACACACTCTAATTTGTGTGCCCCCATGCCTACTCCATATATCAATGGAAATAAATATATCATGTCTTTTATTTATTATTACATTGAGATGTTTTGGGTCCACTTGTTGAAAGACAAATCACATGCTTATTGAACTTTCAAATTTTGTATTGTATAGATTCAAAATGAAGCATAATAACATATTTCCACTCTTATGATAATGGAGGAGAATATGCATCTAATGAATTTGAAAACTATCTTTTCCAATATTGGATTCAACACCAAATCATAGTTCCATACAACCGTCAATAGTTCCATACACCAAATAATAAATAGGACTCTCTTAAATATGGTTTGTTCTATGATGTTTCTCGAAATCATGAAATTGATATTTTGAGCTAATGATGTTCTATGTGGAATATATGTGAAACGTAGGATTCAGTTGCATGCTCTCAAGAACAAGCCTCATTATAAAATATGGCATGTCAAAATTCCTTGGGTGATTCAACTCATGGTCTTTAGTTCCACTTTTATGCCTAATTCCTAAGAAGGAAATAAATAAGCTTAATGCAATTCTAACATGCATCTTCTTGGTCTACTCAAATATCACAAAGAAATATCATATTTATGATGAGGTTGTTGGAAATAATACTGAGAGGGGGGGGGGGGGGG
>APFE030127530.1:10214-31953 GCA_000404065.3 Pinus taeda | reverse complement strand
TTAATTTGTTTATTAATTAATTTATTTTCATTTAAATGTATAAGTTACTAAATAAATTATGGGATAAATAGGGATTAAATCTAAATGTATATCGATTAGTCAATTAATTAGTTAATTTGACTTTATATGTTTATAATTATTTCAATTATGTTTATATATAAACGTATTTATTCATATATCATGTCTAATAAAAACTTATTTATTTATATATCATGTTTAATAAAAACTAAGTAAAGAGTAAAATATTTAGAACTTAAACTAAGAAATTTGACCTAATAAATAAATAATAAGGGAAGTTTTTTAGCCTCTTATTTCTTTAATTTAACTAAATAAAAATATAGTACTCTATGAAAAAATATTAATAATATAATGAATAAATAAAGGTAATGAGAACCAACGAAAAACAACAAATAAATAGCAAAGGGAACAAAGGGGAAATTCAAACAATCCAGAAGACGAGGGAGTTAAACGGAAACCAAAGAAGAAAACAATAAAAAGAACGAAACAGGGTGGGGGGGGCTAAGAGGAAAGGGCAAGGATCCAACAGCTACTAATCTTCCAGTCATCATCCCTGTTGAGATTGTTCGGCCTTCTTTCAATTTCTATGGCCTCCCTAAACTTACGATGATGAAAAGGAGCAATCTTAGCAATAACCTAGGCCTCCTCAATACATATATGATGCTTGGTCTTCTTCGAGTGTTCCGCCAAGACTGAAGACCAAGTCCTCCCATGTTTGATCTCGGCTACGTGCTTATGAATCCTCTAATTAATAGAGCGCCCAGTTTCACCAACATAAGGGGTCCCACAAGAACATGGAATAACATAAACACATTTTATGTCCATGGGGTCAACAGGGTCTTTTACAGATCTTAGGGAGCTACGAATGGCGCTAATGGGTCTAAAGGTTGAGGGAACATTATGCTTCTTAAGGATTCTCGCAATCTTGTCAGTGGTCCCCTAGATGAAAGGGAGATGCACCCCTGAGATTCAATCTTTAGGGTCTTTCTTAACCTTGGGACCTCTACAAGCTTTAAGGAAAGCTTTCAGACCTTGGTGCCTACTATATCCATTATTAACAAAAAC
This sequence comes from Pinus taeda, assembly GCA_000404065.3. Classification (NCBI taxonomy): domain Eukaryota; kingdom Viridiplantae; phylum Streptophyta; class Pinopsida; order Pinales; family Pinaceae; genus Pinus; species Pinus taeda. Next base: position 30,870 of record APFE030127530.1, on the reverse strand, counting down.
ATTAAGGAGATGGGCTATCTCTTTATCAAGGTTCTTTTCATTAAAGATTCTCAGTGCGCGAGTAGCTAGCGTGTTGATAACACCCAACTTTTGAGCAGGAAAATGATGAGAGTTGGCATGAAGATACTGCTCAGTATGAGTTTTCTTTCGGAACACCTGGTGGGTGAAAGAACCGTCATCATTCTTCGAAATGAGAACCAAGGAAAGATAGACACCCATCAATTTCCTACTCCACAGTAAACTTTATGGAGGAAGATTGATTGTTGAGATGCTGGAAAAATAGATCTAACTCTCCTTGGCCATGAGACCAGATGACACCAATGTCCACAAATCTTTTCCATAGCTTGGGTAGGGGACAGGCTGAGACCAAAGTCTTGGATTCAAAGTCTTCCTTAAAAAGATTAGCAACAACAGGGGACAGGGGGGAGCCCATGGCAACCCTGCAAGTCTGCTCATAAAATTCTCATTCAAAGCAGAAAAAAGTGGAAGTAAGACAAATCTCAACTAATCGAGCGGTATCGGGGTCAGTGAGGCAATTGATGACCTCAATGGCCTCCTTAATAGGGATGCAAGTGTAAAGGGAGACCACATTGAAACTCACAAGAATGTCCCCAAGGTCAAACTTTATGCCCTTTAGCTCATTGACAAACATAAAAGAGTCTTTGACGAATGACTCTGTGAGGCCAACAAGGGGTTTAAGCTTCAAGGCAAGGTATTTGGCTAGGAGGTAGGTTGGCCCTCCTATGGTGTTGACAATGGGTCTCAGGGGGGGCCCGTCTTTGTGGATCTTTGGAAGCCCATAGATCCTCATAGTGATGGGGCTATTTTCAATAAGCTTGTGGGAAAAGGAACCCACAATGTTACTAGACTTTAGAGCTAGAGCGACTGTTCTGGAGATCCTTTTCAAGGGATTCTTGATAAGATTTTTATAGCTTACACTATTACATAGATGATCCAACATCTTCTTTCGATAATCCTCTCCATCAAGGATAACAACAGCCCCACCTTTGTCAGCTTTAAGAACGACGATGTCCCTGTTTTGGTTCAAGGATTTGAGGGCATCAAATTCATCCTTGCTAATATTACTCCCAGGGGGCTTTTCCTTCTTGAGGACAACATCGCAGTCTTGCCTTATTGTGTCCTTGATATTATCAGGTATGCCCTTAATCCCAAACTCTATGTCACACATAATATCTTCCACCGGGATTTTTCTAGGAGCGAGGGCAAAATTTAATCCATTTTCAAGAAGACTATAGACGAAAGAGGGAAATGAAAATTTAGAAAGACTGACTACCTTATTTTTATGAGAAGGATTATTATTATTTTCTTTATTTTATATTGAATTATTATCATATATTATTAGCAATTTTGTTACCTATTATTATTAAATACCACTGTATTTTAATTATATTATTTTATTTCTGTTTATCAGTATTATGCAACACGGAAAAAATTTTATTTTTTATTTATTAATTATTATTATTCTGCTATATTTTAAATTACATGGAACCTTTTTAATTATTGTATTCATGATGAACTTATCGAAATTCATACTATCATTATCATTATCAGATCCTAACTTAAGATGATTATTATGATTGTTAGGCTTCGGCAACGAAGGATTACCAAGGTTTCTATTCAAAGAACGGATAACACCGGAATCCATAGGCAGGGAGGAAAGACAAGACTCGACGCATGAACCATGGGCAGCTTGGAAGGACGGAGACTGGTCAACGAAGCACGGATATGTTTTTTTAATAATGGATATAGTAGGCACCAAGGTTTGAAAGCTTTCCTTAAAGCTAGCAGAGGTCCCAAGGTTAAGAAAGACCCTAAAGATCGAATCTCAGGGGTGCATCTCCCTTTCATCCAGTAACCACTGACAAGATTGCGAGAATCCTTACGAAGCATAATGTTCCCTTGGCCTTTAGACCCCTTAACACCATTCGTAGCTCCCTAAGATCTGTAAAAGACCCAGTTGACCTCAAGGACATGAAAGGTGTTTATGTTATTCCATGTTCTTGTGGGACCCCCTATGTTGGTGAAACTGGGCTCTCTATTAATTAGAGGATTCATGAGCATGAAGTCGACATCAAACACGGGAGGACCCACTCTTCAACCCTAGCAGAACACACGGACAAGACTAAGCATCATATGTTTATTGAGGAGGCCCAGATTATTGCTAATATTGCTCCTTTTCATCACCGTAAGTTTAGGGAGGCCATAAAAAATTGAAAGAGGTCGAGCAATCTCAACAGAGATGACGGCTGGAAGATTAGCAGTTTTTGGATCCTTTCCCTTTCCTCTGCGCCCGCGCCCCCTTCCTCCCTTTTGTTTTTTTATTGTTTTCTTCTTCTGTTTTACTCCCTCTTTTGTTGATTTGTTTGAATTTCCCCTTGCTCCTTTGTTATTGGATTTGTTGTTTTCTTTGGTTCTATTACCTTTATTTATTCATTATTATTTATTAATTATTTTAATATTTTCATATTGTTTACTTTTTTTATTTGTTTTAAATTAAATAAGAGATATAAAATGTCCTTTTATTTTTATTAGGTTCAATTTCTTTGTTAGTTCTATATTTACTTCTAGTTTTTTTTAACATGATATATAAATATAATTTTTTAGATTGTTAAAAAATACGTTACTATATATAATTTAACTGAAAGAATTATAACATATAAAATCAATGATAAATTTGAATTGGATTAGTGATAACATTCTGGGTTTAATCCTTATTTATCATAGTACATTTATTTATTTACATTTAAATTGAAAATAAATAAATTTAATTAAACAATTAACGTATTTATTATACAGTTATATTTTTTCGCCAGCTATAGAATTAACATAGATTTTATTTTTATTTAGTTTTAAGTTAAGAGGAAGTATCTAGATATGTAGTTCATAATAGTTTATTATAACTTGTAAACAAGTTAACTATTAATTTAATATTCGATTATAAACATTTATTTTTAATCTTAATTTATCCTATAATAATACAAGTCTTTATATAGTTTATTTAGTTTTAAAATAATAAAGAGAATGATAAATTATTTATTAGGTTTCAAGTTCTTAGTTTAAGTTCATTAAAAAAAAATATAGTTAAATATAAGTAGATATATTTAGTTACATATAGTTTTAAATGAAAATAAATAGATCTAACAAAGTAACTAGTTAATAATATTTTCCCTCTCTCTTGGTCCAGTCAAATATAGTTGTTGCCCAATCCATTGTAGCCGTTTCCTTGGTCAAAAGTAGTTGTTTCTTTCTAGCCGTTTGAATGATCGGTCTCTCTAATTAACTTGTTGCCATGATCTGGCTCTTCATCTTGTCCCGACGATGAACCACACTTGCTAGTTCAAAACGCATCGACAGATGAATTTTGATGTGATTATCACCGAAAACACGTCTCAATAAACTTGATATGGATCACAGAAGCCTTAATTCAATAATTGCATCCAAGGAAAATGATAGTAACAGTGAAGAAACGAAAAAAGATCAAGATGATGATCCAGATGAAGTTGATGGTGAAAGTGAAGGAGAAGGGGAGCACTCTAATTCTAATCAATCTAAAATGGCCACACTACAATCATCTGAAAATTCCAATGTGCCTGCAGAAGGGGAGCACTCTAATTCTAATCAATCTGAAATGACCACATTGCAATCATCTGAAAATTCCAGTTTGGCTGCAAGTAGCTTAAACACTCACACTTCCTATGACAGCTGCAACAATCACACTTCCACAAAGAATAAAAATGAAAGAGAAGACCCAGTACCTAACTATGACTCTGAGATGGAGGAGGATCCCTCACCAAATGAACATGAAGATGAAGGCAACAATGAAGAGTTTATCAAACCAGAGGACGTGCAGTGGTTAAACATGCTAGAGAAACTTGAGAAAAGGCTTACAGCTAGAAAAACAAACTATCAGCCTATTGTCGGAATTGCTCAAATCTTGTAAGCAAAAACAAATTATGTCAATCGCTCGAATGGCCTACTCCCAGTGCAAGGAGAGATTTGACATTTGGAACAAGTCGTTGATTAAAAAGAATAAATTAATAAAGTGTTGGAGGCAGTGTCAACTTTGACCATCCTTGAAGCTTCATGTGAGAGTGGGCAAGGGCTACGTAAGACATGTAGAACTCATATGACGAATGAGACAACAACAATTGTTGTAGGAAACCTTTTGTTAGAGAAAGCAAGCACAATCAATTCGCTGGGCAAGGGCCCTTTTTTGTCGACAAAAAGCTACATTTGTCATCTCCCCGTTCTCTTGGCACCCCTTGCATTGTTACCATGGTTATTCCCTTCCAAAGAGGATGTGCATGGGAGCAGCCGCCTCCAGATCTAGCATCATACTTGTTTAAAAGTCGAATTGTCTATTTGGGAATGTCACTTGTTCCAGCCATAACAAAATTAATTATGGAAAAATTAATCTACCTACAATATGATGACCCTAAGAAACCAATCTACATGTATATCAATTCGACAAGCACTGCAAAGGATGGGGAGAAGCTAGGGTACAAGACTGAATCTTTTGCAGTTTATGATACAATGTCGTATGTAAAGCCACCAATTTTTACTCCTTGTATTGGTAATGCATGGAGGGAAGCATCCTTGCTTTTGGCAGCTGGTGCAAAAGGAAATCGTTCTTCCTTTCCATCATCTACCATAATGATAAAGCAGCCAATCACACAAGTCCGAGGCCAAGCAACTAATATTGTTCTTGCACGCAAAGAAATTAGAAATGTGAAGAACGAGTTGGTTGCTATTTATGCACGACATATTGGACATCTCAAAGAAAAGATTGAACAAGATATGAGGAGACCAAAATATTTCAGTCCCCAAGAAGACATTGAGTACGGGATAATTGATAAGGTTATTTATTCTAACAAAGGTATAGAGGACTATGGTGTTGTTGCGGACCTTAAGAAATCATAGTTAATAGTGGAGCTTGGTTGTTTACAGCACCATAAACTTATTTCTACAACCAAGATTACATCAGGGATTACGGCATCCCATGAGGTTTCACTGTGCCTCACCATTGTTCCGCTCACGTCTAACAATTCTGCTGCACACTTAACACCTACCATAGATGTATATGTAAACCCTGGCAGATTGCTGCAGAGGCTAAGAAATTCATTTAGACGGGTTTCAAACGATACGCGACTTTTACCGTCACACTGTTTCAAAAAAAAGTTTGTCGTGGTATATAGTCACATGTTTTTCACCACTTATCGCATACGGGAATCCTATTAAGTGCCTATGAGGAGCGGGGGTATTAGATATTCATGGTATATATTAATATATGCTAATTAACTATTTTGATTAGAAGGCACTAACGGTATTGTATTTGAGCTGAGGGAGACGAAACGATGGAGCTGACGAAGGAACCATGGCGGAGGGGTTGCAGCTGACAGGCTATAGACTGGTAGCGCAGAGAAGGCAGTGGTCCTTTGGTGCAGGGCTAGCGGGCAGCACAAACCGCGGACGGCAAAGTCAGGCCAAGGGCGCCAGCGTTTTGCTGGGACCGGGTATGAAACCGGCTTTTCGAATGCGACAAACGGGTTTTCTCGGCGGTCTGCATTTTGTTTGTTTCTAGGTTTTCCTACGGGGTCTTATAACCATGATAACCTCAACAGAATCGGTTGACTTAGACCCGGCCCCCGAAGATATCCTCACTGTCTGGGGTAAGGAAATCACGGAGCAAAATATTAGTAAAATCATCGGCTTGTCAAACAGCTTCTCTGGTGCGATTTTCCCGGGAGGCGTTCAGTGGCGTCAGGATTCGTTCAAGGGGTCTCTGGCAGAGAGTCAGGTGCATGCAAGAATACATTTGCGAGGCGAAAACCCAGTGAATGAAGGATTTTCAGACTTAGGAGAGGCGGGAAGTCCTGTGGAGGTTTCGGTTGAAATCTCTCCGGACATTGAATCTCAACCCAATAAAAAAGATGGGAAGCCCCAAGTGAAGGAGGATGAAGGAATAGCTACTCCCCCAGCGGGCACGATTCCGGAGCCGGCTACTGAGAAAGCAGTGGATAAAAGAAAAAAGGCGAAGGTGTGGAAAAGGAAGCAGGTCAAAAAACTGGTTCTTGGCATGGATGTTCAGGTTGAAGACGCATTGGAGTTAGCAGAATGCTCTCTTGTGGGCAGAGCAAGAGGGCGATACGTTTCTGGGAAATTTTTAAGGCAGTGGGCTGAGAGTCAGTGGTTGGAGACCCCAGCAAACTCTTTCAGAACTGACACATTGGCAAAAGGATGGTTTTTAGTGAAGTTTAATTCTAAGGAAGCAATGGAATGGGTGGAAGCGAGGAACTGGGCATTCGGAAACAGGCCTGTTTTTTTCAAACGATGGACTCCCCTTTTCGATGCTGGGAAGGAGAAAGTCGCAGAAACTCCTGTGTGGGTTAGGGTTCCAAACCTCCCGCCATATCTCTGGGTGGATTCTGTCTTCAAAGCAATAGGAAACCACTTGGGCACTTATCTGGATATGGATAGATCTTATATGCATACCTATGAAAAAGTGGTTGCAAGGATACTAGTAAGGCTTAATCCGTCTGATGGGCTCGCGGAATCATTCCCGTTGCAATACAAGGAATATGATTATGAGCAGCTGCTAGACTATGAACTTTATCCCTTTAGATGTCACTGTTGCCACGAATACGGGCATTTAGCGAGGGACTGCCCTTTGGGGAAAAGAAGAAGGGGGGCTCAGCTGAAGGTGGAGGAGTGGGAGGTCTTGACGGATCTTTCCAAATCTCAGAAGAAGGAAGAAGGCTCAAAGAAGGATCAGAGGAACGAAGTTCCCAGTCCCCGAACGGCTGAAGGAACACAGCGGAGAGTGGGGACCACTTATCATCGAACAGACGCCCAGCCAAGTCGGGCTCCCTCAGAGGCAGAATCGGCTGGCGTTTTGGAGAAACACGGCCTCGAAATGCAGTCCCTTTCTGGTATGTTCAATAAAACTCCTGTTTCGTGCAATGAAGAAACTGAGGAAAATACTTTTTTGGCGCCGATTTTAGAGGACCATCCATTTGAGTCGTTCCCGGAGGTCTTCCCGACCCCAAATCTGATCAGTGAGGTGCCTTCCAAACATGATCTCGGAAAGGGCGTATCTGTTGTCACTCGTCAATACAATTTAAGGTCCCTCCATAAGACTCCTGCACAGAAAATCGATATGCAAGAATCAGTGGGTGGACTTAGTGCGGAACTTTCTAGGGACGCCTCTAAGAAAGGCAGAGGAAGGAAATCTTTTTTATCAAAGGCACAAGTTAAAGCAAAGTATGATGTGGCCGACGGGAAACAAATGTCGATCACCGGGGCGCTTAGAGCAACGAAAGACCCTGAGAGGGTTAACAAATGATCTGTATATCCTGGAATTGTAGGGGTTTAGCTAGTAAACCCAAAAAACTAGCACTAAAGGATCTCATTACTCGCCATCACCCGGATGTTGTTTTTCTACAGGAAACCTTCGGTAAGGGATCCGAAATCGAAATTTCGTTGAGATCTTTTCTGCTGGGTTGGTCCTTTTTTGCTTTAGACGCCACTGGACACTCTGGAGGCATCGCCATAGGGTTTAAGGACGGAAGATTCAAGATTCAAAACAGCTGGGGTTTATCTCATGTTTTGGGCATGGAGGTTCTTTCGGCGGATTTTGACCAGCCTCTGTTATTCGTTAATGTATACGGTCCTTGCCAAGGCAGAGTCCCTTTTTGGAACAATTTCCTGACAAAAAATTTTCTGCTGAATAAGAACCTGATTGTTGGGGGTGACTTAAATTTCTCACTGGGGTTAGCGGAAGCTTAGGGACCTTCAGCGAGGGAAGATTCTTTAACTGATTTCTTTTCAAAGGCTCTTCAGAATGCAAAGCTGATTGATGTCAACATTATTAAGGCAAAGCCGACCTGGCGGAACAGAAGAACGGGAGAAGGCAGAGTTGCCAAGAGGCTGGATCGATTCCTCATAAATGAAAAAATGGCGGCCTATATCCCTTTGCTCAGACAATGGGTGGGGGATGGGGGAAATTCGGATCATTTCCCAATTTTTCTTGAATTATCAAAGCCTCCCACAAAGCCGGCTTCGCCTTTCAAATTTAACGCTTCTTGGCTTCAGGAGGAGTCTTTTCAACAGCTTTTCAAAAACACCTGGAGTCACCTGGCTTCAAACTCTCAGGTCAGCAAAGGAGGCCATTTTATGGAGAACCTGAAAAGGCTTAAGAGAGCAACCATTGCTTGGGCTGCTGAGAGAAGAAGGAAACATACTGAAGATTTGGTGAAAATCGAGGAGGCTCTCGGCTTTCTTGAAGATCCTGACTCGGACGCTTATGTATCTCAGGTATCGAAAGAGAAAGTTCTGTCATTAGAGAGGAGCAAAGCAAAGATCCTGTTGGATAAAGAAGAGGAGTGGAGATTGAAGAGTAGGGCCATCTGGCTGAAAGCTGGGGACGAAAACTCAAAATTTTTTCACAACTACGCTAAAGGCCGGAAAAGTGCAAACACCATTTGGAAGATGAGAGACCCCGAAGGGAGGGAAGTGTCCTCTTTTGAAGCGATTTCCTCATTGGGGAAGAATCATTTTCAAGACCTTTTTACGGCTCCAGGGGGGATCTCATTGACCGAAATTATCAGAACGGCACAAGCGTTTCCTAGATTTGTGGAAGAAGAGGATGCTGATTTACTTTTCAGGGCAGTGGAAAAGGAGGAAGTGGAGCGCATTATTAAGGCAATGCCAAGAGATAAAAGTCTGGGCCCGGATGGCTGGACTATTGAACTCTTTTCCCATTTTTTTGACCTTATCGGTGATGAGCTCACTGAAGTAGTGGAGGAGTCTAGGAAGAAAGGTGAAGTATATAGTCCTTTCAACACTACTTTCATAGCTCTTATCCCAAAAACTGAGAATCCGATTTCCTTTGATGACTTCAGGCCTATCTCACTATGTAATACAATCTATAAGATAATTGCGAAGGTTATAGCAGTGCGCCTGAAACCGATTCTGTCTGAGTGTATTTCAAATGAGCAGTTTGGGTTCCTGGACGGTCGCCAAATCCATGAAGCAATTGGAGTAGCACAGGAAACCATCCACAGCATTAGGCAAGCAAAGAAGAAAGGGGCTGTCCTAAAGATCGATCTTTCCAAGGCTTACGATAGGCTTGACTGGTCTTATCTAAGATTATTGCTGACTCATCTGGGCTTCAAAGTGGAGTTTATAAACTGGATTATGGGGTGCATTTCAAACATAAATTTTGTTGTGCTGATTAATGGGGCGGCCTCTCAATTTTTCAAAAGTCAGCGAGGTTTGAGACAGGGATGTCCACTTTCTCCCCTTCTCTTCCTCCTGGCAGCAGAGGGACTTAGCAGATTGATTTTACAAGCAAAACAGTCAGGCATGCTCACAGGCTTGGAGGTTGCGGTAAACTTGTTCATATCACACCTTTTTGTTGACGATATTTTGTTATTTTTAAATGGGAATCTATCTGAAGTCAAAGTTCTTAAAGATATCATCGATCTGTTTCTGAAAGCTACAGGTCTTCAAATAAACCCCAGGAAATCTCATTTCATTTTGGAGGGTTTCGCCAGGCATGAGGCTATGGCAATCACATCCATATTGCCCTTTGAAACCACTCAGATGGATATGCCTTTTAAATACCTGGGGTTTTGGTTAAAGCCGTCTTCTTACCGTAATCAAGATTGGCACTGGCTTGTGGCAAAAATTGAACAGAGGATATCGCACTGGAGTTTCAAGTGGCTCTCTAGAGCTGGTAGACTGACCTTGGTCAATTCTGTGCTTCAAGCCATTCCTGTTTTTTGGGCAGCATTGACTTGGATTCCCAGAGGGATTATTCATAAAATAAAGCAGATCTGTAGCAGATTTTTGTGGTCAGGTACAAAGGAAAGTTCAGTGCTTCCATGGGTAGCTTGGGATAAAATTGCCAGACCGAAGGAGTGGGGAGGCTGGGGTGTAAAACAGCTAGCGGATTTCTGCCAATCCTTGGCGGCAAAGTCTGGCTGGCGAATTGTCGAGGCAGAAAATCTCTGGACCAGGGTAGTCAAAAGGAAATATATTGATCCAACTCCCATCGAAAATTGGATCAGAAGCCCAAACAAATCAGGGAGGAACTGCTCAGTCATATGGAAGGCAACTTTGGATGCCTTTAAAATCATTGAACGAGGACTAGCATGGAAAGTGGGCAATGGTGAATGCGTGCGGATTGGAAAAGACCCTTGGGTAGGATGCAATGAGCATTTTGCTCTTCCTCCTGAGCTGCTTGAACAACTTGACTCAAAAGGAATTAAGATGCTCCATCAAATTGAAAATCCGGGTTTGTCTTCCATCTGGGCGCAGGGCTGGAAGTCAACTGAACAATTGGATTTGGATGTCCTTTGGCGAGATGAATGGAACGTCTTTATTCAAGAACTAAATCGATCAAACGTCAGAATAAAGGACGCCCCAGACTCCCTCGTTTGGGCTCATGCAGAAACAGGTCGTTATTCCCCAAAGGCTGGCTATGACTTCTTGATGAGCAGAAAGGGTTGGGAGGCTCCGGTCTGGTGGGCAAAGCCACTGTTCAAACTAAAATGCCCCAAAAAAGCCAGAATATTCTTCTGGTGCGCACTAAAGAACAAAATCCCCACCTGGGATATACTTCAAGCGCGCTTTCAACTGGGGCCGAGTAGATGTCCGCTGTGCAATGATGCCTCCGAATCGATCTCACACCTCTTCGTGAGTTGTCATTTCACCAAGTCAGTTTGGGAGGAAAGTTTCAAGCTGTTGAAATGTACAGGGAAATGGGAAGGGGAAAACTTATCGAATGCTTGGGAATACTGGTGGGCTCACTATCCTGAGAAAAATATGCGAAATCTCCCGCTGATTATTTGCTGGGGTATTTGGATATCTCGAAATGGTTGTATTTTTAAAGGGAAGACCACCCCTGTAAATGTCATTGCTGTTCAAGCTTCTGCCATCTTCTCCTGTCTTCCCGAACCTGAGAGCTCTCCCCCTTCAACTCAGCGGGCGGATCCCGTTATCAGAGAAGGCATCCCCTATGCCTTCTTTGATGGAGCCGCGCAAAACAATGTCACTGGAGCTGGAATTAGTGTCCACCTAAATCCCCTGCATTTCTTAAAGGCTTCTGTAGGCCTTGGATCGGGTTCAAACAATTTTGCTGAATTATCAGCTTTAAAATTGCTACTCTGCTGGCTCATACATAGAAACACTCTCAATGTTCAGGTTTTTGGAGATTCGGCAAATGTGGTCAATTGGGTAAATGGAAATTTTATATGCAGAAACTATATGCTGTTGCCTCTGCTGGAAGAAGTCCAGAGTTTAAAGGCCCATTTTAATATTTTCTCCATTGCACATATCTACCGAGATAAAAATGAAGAAGCCGATCGCCTTTCGAAAGAAGGATTACAGCAGGCGTTGGGATCGTGGCGGATAACGGAACAAGCTCAGGATCTGATCCATGAGTCAGATGCTCCACCTTTTGTTTAGTTTCCGTTTTTTTTTTCTCCTCTTATCCTCCGTTTCTGAATGCTCTGTTTATGCTCCTGTGGCAGGAGCGTATGTCTGTTTTTTTCCTGTTTACCGCCAATCTAGATCGCTCTGGCTATGGGATGATTTCCATGTAACAGTGGAGCCCCTGGTGATTTCAAAAAACGCTTGTGCGATTGTTATGCCGGTGTCCTGAAGAACCAATCGCTTTTTTAGTCTTATGACTTGGAAAATGGGATGCTTTTGAAGCGTTTATCCCTGTTTTGGGTTCTTATGAATCTCAGTGAAATGTTTTAACACATTTCTTCATTGTAGCTTTTTTATTGAATTAATAAAGCGTGAAAATTTTTCCATGGAAAAAAAAAAAAAACTATTTTGATTATATCAATTTTAAAATAATATAATACATATTATTATATATATATTATATAAATATAGATATTAATAAAAAATAAATCGATCAAAACCCTGATTTAAGATAGTGTTACCAGCGAATTACACAGACAGAGGTACCAGTGGCGACTTATCAAAAATGATGCGAATTCCAAGCAAAGACAATTATTCGGGATTAAATTGAAGGAAACTGCCAACAATAAGCTTTGAGGACAAAGATTTTGAAGGAAGGGGCAATGTTAGGAACATAAATTGTATAAAATAAAATAAACTAAATAAATATAAATAAATGTAATTACTAAATAATCAAGCAATGATTATGTTAAGTAGTCATTAGTTAAGTGAAAAGGCATGTCTAAAAGACATGCCCAGTCACGAAAGGACACATGCTTAGATATAGATACGGGTCCTCATTGTAACATTTCGTATCACTTGTACATTTTTATATATAATAAATTATTATTACAAACACTGCTTGTGTATTTTAACATATTAAGTCAACAAGCTATAAGTTTTGTTGCTTCACATCTCTATACTTACGATGTGAATCAACTAACTTTTTCCTTTCTTCCTCATTAGTACCTTTATCAATTTCAACAATCTTAGGATCATCCAAGGTACCAAAATTTACTTCAATGAGTTCCCCTGAATCAATCTTCTTTTCCTCTTTCCTCTTTGTGGCATCATGCCTATCAAAGAGTCGCTCCAACGCTACGTAACCTTTGGGAGTAGGATTTGTTACATCATCACTTTCTGTATAATTACATCCTTCCTCCTTGTAGCCAATGTTAAAATTCTCAAATTTTTCAAGATTATTCAATAAACAAATTATCTAATTCTCATCGATAAACACCTGCCAATGCTCAACATTATCAGGAACCAAAGGCCTAAAAATCACCTCCATCTTAACTTTATCATTCACCAATCCGTCGGAAAGTTGCAAAGTGGATGTTCCTACCACAAGCTCATTAGCATGGCTATTCTTTTCTCTAGGGACAGTCTCAATAATAAGAGCATCAAAAAGTTCCATAATGTCCCAGACTGCATTTCGATATTTCCTGAGCCTATCATTCTTACAAGCAAACTTATTTTTTACTCACATAATGACAAGATCAGAATCTCCCTTGCTACTAAGTAGCTAAACCTTTAAATCTCTTGCCAATTCAAGCCCAACAAAAGGGTTTCATATTCAACCACATTATTGGTTGCTTCAAATTCTAATCTATAGGAAAATCAGAAAAATATGACCAAGAGGAGATTTAAGTGCAACTCCAACGCCCTTACCATACTTGGAGGATGCACCATCGAAATAATATGCCACACTCCATTCTTCATACTATCAGCCTTGTCATCCACAAGAACTACAAAATTAGACAAGATGGAATAGCTCTTGATACTTTCATAGGTAATCTCATTATTGGGCATCTTGGGTTCCTCCACATGAAATCTTCTTTCAAGCTCCCTATCAAGTCTAACAAAACTAGTACCTCTAGGCGAGGAAATAGTTACATAAGCCAAATCCATCTAAATACTCCCTCCTAGGTCAGTAGCCCATTTCCTTTATAGCAACATTCCCCAAGCATCAGGTACATCATGTTGAAAAGTGTAACTAGGTTCAGTCTTCATAATGACAGGTGTAAATGTGATTTTATGTAATTGATGTCAAGAAGAAAAATAAAATTATTTTTGTAATGCTTATCTCATGGGTTTCATGAGCAAGGAATATATTTTTATTGATGGCTCCCAATGTGAGCCTTTAGGATTTGTCATCTAGACATAAAAGTCAAATTAAGTCAATGGCATGTATGAAGGACCCTTCTTGGGCATATTACATTTTGCATGAGTCATTAAAATAAGTATGAAAGCCCTTCAAGACAAGCACAAGACCTCTCCTTCAAGTCGACTTAAAAATAGAATAAATGATCTCCTCCAAATGACACGTTGGCTCACCCTCCAACAAGTCTATTTATTTTGATGAGGAAACAACTATAAATAGGGCAGCTCGACATCATTTTAGGAACAGATTTTCGGTCAAGCAGTGCTGAAATCTAGAAGTGCGAAAATCACCTAGAAGGAAGCCTAATCATTAGCGAAGGAAGAAGAAAGTAGAGTGAAGTTCTTAGCTTCATTTTTGGGTTTGTTTTGGGGTGGTTTTGTTGTCACACGTACGAAGAAGAAGAAGATCATATATTGTAGTAAGGCCAAGATCCGAGGTAACCGAATTTGGATAAGTTCAAGTCATAAGGGAGGCCGAGACAAGCTAGAAGAAGACCCTATCCAAAGCGAAGAAAGTCAAGGCATAAGATAAGGTATTGTGCATGAGCTAGGGTTTCTGAATTAGGATTGCAGAACTTATTCAAGGAGGCCGAAGATTTGAAGCAAAAGGAGGTCAAACTAGAAGAGGAGCCGAGAAAAGGTGAGCAAAGGGTTGACTATCTCATCAAGGGAACTTGTGTCTTGGTTTTGGAGTGGCAAATAGGTCAAGGGTCTTGGTTTTGGTATTCGTCAATTGGAATCTCTATAAGAAAAAGAATTTGCTCCGGTTTACCTCTCAAGTGGGAGAGGTTTTGGCCCTTGCTGATAAACTATATTCTGTGTCTTTTGTCTCTTTATGGTTTATGCATTGGTACTTGTTTGATGAAGAATAACACTATAACAACATAAGTAAAAGAAGATCCTACTCTAAGAAATAAAACGAATTCACAAGCAGTTACTAATAGAAGAGAAATCACTTAACTTTGATGCCCCAGGTTTCTCAACACATCAATCACAACACTATCCATAACAATCATTATATCTAGACAAGCAGACAAATGGACTTGTAAATCTCGAACTAAACCATGAACCTCAATCCTCTTGGAATCCATGGCACATATGTTGTGATATGGTCTAGAGATTCTCAAATTAAGTTGTTCCATGACCATCATGGTAATGACACTAGTTGATGCACTTGAATCCAACATGCAATTATATAAGCGAAAACCATTAACTAACAAGGTAATGAAGAATGGTTTATTATCTTTATTACCTTTACCTCTATCCATACTCTGAAGAATCACTAGACCATGCTGATGGGGATCTTCAGGCTCCTTTCCATGAGGGGCATCAATGGCCTTCAATAACTTAGACTTCTGAGAGGGAATCTTTAAAATCTCTGTCACAGGAACCAATATCTTTGCATTATTAATCCAACCTCACAAGTTGATATTAAGACCGGGATTAGAAATCCTAGGGGTAATTTGAGTCTCACTTTGTTCCTTATTCTTTCACTGATAAGTTAATCGCTTATGCTTCGCAATCTCCAAGACTTGTTTGGGAGATAGCTTTTCACCATACAACTCAGTAACCATGTCTCTTTCATCACTAAAATTGTTAACACTATGAGAAGACTGGAGCTTCTTCACACTATGACTTTTCTCCACACCATGACTTTTCTCCACAATTTCCAAACAATTTTCCATAGACAATTGATATTCCTTACCAACCACATTAATCTAATCACTTGTCCCTGCCATTCCACTATCAATGATTCTCTTTACAAAAGAACAAGTAGCCTCATCATGAAAATCATTACAAGGTCTGCAATAAGGTAGATATTGATCGACAACATTTGCAGATTCAAATGGGTTTTGGTGCCCTAGACTCATTAGGAGTGCCTCTCTTCTACCATTTGTCATTGCTTCTATTATTCGGAAATTCATTTCCTTGGGACCTCTCCATGGAAACCAAAGGACTCTGAAGAGCAGTCATTTGATTCAAATGATTAAATTCCCTGGTTTTAACAAGTTCTAATAATTCTTTAATGGGTTCACTTTCGGCTTCTTTAAATTCTTTATCTTTTCACTCATTCTTATGATAATCCCTAGTAAATCCTGGAATCTCAGACTTTCCATACGCTTTTCTACATTTTTCCAATTCTTTGGCCAGAGTTTGAGCACCCTTTACATCATTAGGCTTAGCGTGCCTTAGCTCATAAGAAGTCTCAGCTAGAAATGCATCAATATAATATACAAAAAGAGACTTCTCGAGAGACTTGTAATATTGAGGCAAACTTTTAAAAATATCATTAAACTTCTTATCGAATTGCTCCATACTCTCATTTTCATTCTTCTTTATATGGATAATGGTGTTAAGAAAATGTTTTTCATCTCTTTTATCCCCATACTTGTCATTAAAGGCACTGATGATAGATCTTAATGAATCAAACGAGCTAGCAAGTAACTCTAGGAACCAATCTATAGCATCCTCATCAAGGGAAACGACAAAGAGCCTCATCTTCATATCCTTGTGATTATGGTTAGCATTTTTACACGACTTACTCACGCAAAGGTTGAAATTACTAAGGTGAGTTTTGGCCGAAATTGCATTATTGACTTGAAAAGTAGGCAACTTATCAATGGCTTTGTCTAGGATAACATTCGGATAGCCTTGAATGTAAGCAAAATTACAAGGAGCAAACAAGTCATCCATGTTGCCTTGTTGAGCTTGACCCTAAAAAAAGAAAATGGATATCAGAGATAGCTTCGTACCCGAGATTAGCAAGAAGTCTACGAGAAGAGAGTCTATTTAATCACACTCTAAAAATCTTTTCAGGATCTGAAGTGGGATTAACCAAGCTTCTTGGGTTCCTTCTAGTATAAACTCTTGCAGGAAATGAAACAAATGGGGTCGCCACTCGAAAAAAAAATTTAACTCTAGAGATCCAAAATGCAAAATCAGTAGTTGGTCGAAATTTGGGTCAAAGAAGACTTCTCCGCAGCAACAGCGTCAGAAAATGTTGTCGCCTAAGATGCACACCTAGATAAATTTGGGAAAAGTCTTCAACCCCACAAGAAGTGGCCTTTAAGGCACAATGTTCAAAAAAGGGGTTGTCACCTATTCCCAACTCTCTTTGTTTAGGTTTTCTCCTAGCTAAACCAAGGGGGGCAGTCCCTAAAGATGATTCCAAGAAGGAAACATGTTAAGGATAACAAGCTCTAGGAGATTAACGATGCTAATTGAATTAGTTAAGGCTTTATCAATTTAGCAACTCAAATTAGACCTTAAGATTAGATTGATTAGCAAGTATGAATAATTAGGAGCATATAATAATTAACAACTTCGATAAATCAATTATGTTCGCTAGATATCCTGCAAGACAAATATGAATAGACCAGTGCCAAATATATTTGCAAGAAATATATGCTCATAAATGAATCAACAATACTTGCAAATAAGATACATCACGAAAATTCAACAAGTCGCACAATAGGATAAGTTGCAAAGCAAAGGGTCAGTGAAATAAAATCGCAAGAGATTATGCACAATTTGAGATATGAGCAATAGAAATAAAATGAGATTTGCAAAACAACTAGAACTTATACATGTATTAGAGAGAGATGCTCCAAAAGATAGAACGATATTAAAGGACAATGAGCATGTACCTGAAATTTGCAAGTACAAGAGGAATAGAATGTAATGCTTGCAAGTAGAATGAAATGTTCACAGTTCAACTTGTACAATAGTCAATTGCAAGATGAAACAAGGCTATATCTGTGTGTGACGACAAAGTGGTCTTGGTAAGTTTTAGTTAAAACCTATTCTACGGTGAAACTTCCCCTCAATTCCTCAAAACTTGGTAAGGACTGGGGTGAATTGCAAGAAGGCTAGGATAAGGAGGCACTTGTCCTTCATTAACGATAACCCCCTAGACTTCAAGACAAACCATGTGCCTTCGTTCATACAAGGGCTTGGCCACAAGAGAACTGTGAGGTCACATGTTTCAATATTTGCTCGAAACTCAAATTTATAGAATCGAATGACAGTTTGGGAAGTATCCTAAAACTTTTATCAACCAAGCTTATGCTTAGAGGTAAACTTTAGAGAATGCATAGCTAGATCTAAAATCCAAGTGAGATAAAAAGGCTAATTGCTTAAAGCGAGATATAACTAGAATGAGATATTTCAAAAGTGAAATATTCTTAAAATTATCAATAGCGAATACCATTTCACTTTAAATGATCAAATTATTAATTAGGGATTTGAGCACAAATTATGATATCAAATATGAAATTAGCTTATGCTAATGATCAATGAAGCAAGTGAAAATTACTGAATGAAACAAATGACAATTAGATCAAGAAATTGAAACTATACCAATGAAAATGCCAGTTAGATCAAGCAGCTAACCAAACTAATCAATAAAATCAAAACAAGCTAATTAAATGATGAATGATTTAGAACTACTTACAAATGAAGATTAGAAACAAGATCTAGAAATTAGATAATGTAAGAAAATAAACTAATCTAGCAAGTTAGTCATCAATCAACCAATAAATTCTCCTTCCAAATGAGGAGAAGGAATAGCATGGAGAAAATCCCAACCTCCCTCAAGAAAAATCCTTTATTATTATTACAAGAAAAAACCCTCTTAGACAGTAAGAGGGGGCTTCAAATCTTTAAGGAGGGTTTACAAAAATATAGAGCTTTGAATGAGAAAACCCCTTCCTCGAGATACAAGATGCCAATGAGGAATTCTACAAGGCTATAACAATGAAATACAATGAATTTTCCTCAACATACAAGTCCAAATCCTCCAAGGAGTTTAACTCAAACCCTCAGCCATCTAACATGAGAAAAATTATGCACCAAGACAGGGGGAAAGACCCTCTATTGCTCATGGTTGAGGAAGGAAAGGCCTAAGAAAATTATCTTAATGTTACCAGCCTTGATATGTGATTTCTTCACAAACTTTACTTGAATTTCTCCGCAAAATTCACTCAAGAGACTAGACATCCAACGGGTAAAAGATATCGTAGGAGAGGAGAAAAAAGAGCCTCTCTTACGCTTGCAGCTGAGAGAGATAGGCTCCAAAAATGAAGAAGCCCTTCCAAAAAAAACAATCTCAATTTTACAAGTGTCAGACAATGGATCTATCCAAAAATCGAACTAAAAAATGGCTTGAAACCCTAGCCATCTAACCTTCTAGAGGTAGATCTGCACAAGGGTTTGGAGGAAAAATAAATAGCTCAAGATCACGAACAAGTATAGGCTTGAGACTTCAAAAAATCTCGATGTGTATCTCTTTAAATTTCCAAGTGCTCACCTGCAAGAAAACTTATGAAAAATTCCAAGACAAAAATCCTCCTCTCCAGCTATATCTACGCAATTCAAAAAGGATAGAGACATATACAAGAGAAAAAAAATTATATACAATGAGCGTTAGAAAATATTTAAAAGATTTACAAAATTTAAAAATTTGTTAGCCCAAAGAGCATGAGTACAACTCTGCTATTTAACAAAAACAATAGCTCTAAAACTAGCCAAATTATTCAATTAAATCGCAATAATAGAGAGATAAATTTTGGAATATAGAATAACTTCAAGAAATGGCAACAAAAATCCCTTCAAAAAAAATTTGATTGATAATTCTTTGGAAGATATTAATGTGGGTTCTTTCACTTCTATGCTTGAGAGTTGGTTGGTTCAACTAAAAACGTCCCTAAATGTTCAAGATTTGATTCAAAAAAAAAACTTCTACACACTTCCAAAAATATATTGTTAGATCCAAATGGGATTGTATAGTACAATGAAAAGAAAAACTAGGTGTTCAACCGAAAACACACCAGCGTTTCCATATCTAAAGTATTTCCCTAATCCAAGTATCAATGCAAGATAACTATACACCAATAAATCCACAATGGCAAATGGAAATAACAATTACTAGCACTAGTAGAGCATTCAGCACGAGAAAAAAAAATTACCATAGTTGATGAGTCCCATCAATAGGTATATTTTGAAGATCATTATGCCATCCTCTAGTTTAAAAACTATCCTTATCTCACATTAATTCACATTTTTTGTTATATTATGCTTAGTAGGAGGAGTAAAAGGTGTTTGTCAAAGTATGTGGCTTGATGTGGTTTAATTGCAGGAAAAAGAAGCATTTTTGAGGCAATTATGCAAGGGCTTAATGGATACAACCAGGAGAGAATCTTAGGGGTTTGTCCACCTCCTTAACTCCCTAAATCAGCTTGGGATCACAGCATCCTCTCCCACTAATTCGAATTCATCCGCAGCCAAGTGACTCTGAAGTTCAAGCGAGGCTCAAAAGAGACGAGATCCATCATTTCCGAGATCGAGGGAATCACTCCTACTTTCAAGGGAGTTGCTATCAACTACCCTTTTGTATAAATAAACAAGAAAAGCTCATTAGGATTTGAAGTTTTTGTTCAGCTAGGTGTAGCTATTGAGCTTGAAGCTTGACATTGTCACTTTGAACTTTTAAGTGATGTATAAGACCTTTACTTTTTGATAATGAGAAATTGGATTTTAATTTGCATCTCAGTTAGTTTCAAAGAGTTGAGATCCTTGGGTTTGGGCCCAACCCGAAGGCTTTGGTCTCTCTTTTTATACTTGTGTTTTCTTCTTGATTCCAAACAGTTAATAGTTTCTTTCATTCTAGTAGAGATTAAGCTATAAAAACCTGTAGTTCCAAGCCTCTGTTGAAGAATCTAGGGCAGATAGCATTAGTAAGATTATTCTAGACTTGATAACATTTTGTGAAGTGCTTTTACAATTTATCTTAGCTTGATCTTCTTTCTTATTATTAGTGTGTGTGTTTACTTCATCAAACTGCTACCAAAAACAAAGAGACAAGAACTCAAGAAGTTGGCGTTCTTCCAGGGCCAAAACCTCTCCCTCTTGGAGAGGAAAAACCGCACGTAATTCTTCTTATAGAGATTCCAATTGACGAACAACAAGACCATGACCCTTGACCTACTAGGCCACTCCA
>APFE030127529.1:0-21379 GCA_000404065.3 Pinus taeda | reverse complement strand
AATAGAGGGGATCGATTATGAGGAGACCTTTGCACTTGTCGCAAGGTATTCTTCCATATGGACGATTCTTGCTCTCTCAGTGCAGATGGGGTGGCACATCCATCAGATGGATGTGAAGACTGCATTCCTCAACAGATTCATTGAGGAGGAGGTGTACATAGAGTAGCCCAAAGGTTTCGAGACCTTCAGCAGCGAGTCGCATGTGTGCAGGCTCAAGAGAGCGGTATGGGTTGAAGCAAGCACCATGTGCTTGGTACACATGAATAGACAGCTATTTCACAGGACTTGGATTCTCCAAGAGCGAGGCGGATCCTAACCTATACCAGATTGTGGTGAAGGGTAAGTTGCTTATCATTGTACTGTATGTTGATGATTTGATTCTAACGGGTGATGAGCTGTTGATACTGTCATGCAAGAAGGATCTTGCTACAGAGTTTGAGATAAAGGACTTGGGCCTCCTTCACTATTTCCTAGGATTGGAAATATGGCAACGCAGTGGTGGACTGTTTGTTTCTCAGGGCAAGTATGCTCGGGAGATACTGGAGAAGTTCAACATGCATGGTTGCAAGCTTGTTGATACTCCTCTTCCTGGAGTTTGGAGGAAGGAGGATGCCACTTCGGGAGAAGAAGTGGATGCCACTGTTTATCGACAGTTGGTGGGGTCGCTGATGTATTTGGTCAATACACGACCTGATATATGCTATGCAGTTAACCAGCTTTCACAAGCTATGGTTAAGCCTACCAAGCTCTTCTGGAAGGCGGGCAAGCATGTATTGCGCTACTTGAGAGGCACATCGGGATATGGTTTGTGGTACAGACAGGAGGATGAGGTGAAGCTATGTGGCTTCACGGATGCAGGTTGGGCAGGGAGCCCAACTGACAGAAAGAGCACATCAGGAGGGGTATTCAGTATTGGATCGACAACAGTTTCTTGGTACAGCAGGAAACAGAGATCCATGGCACTCAATTCAGCGGAGGCCGAGTATATGGCAGCAAGTTTGGCTGCATGCGAGGCTATATGGATGAGGAAGATCCTAGTTGGTTTGTTCGGTTCTCATTTGGATCCTACTGTGATTTACTGTGATAACCAGAGTTGCATTAAACTCTCGGCTAATCCTGTATTTCATGATAGATCTAAACATATTGACATCAGGTACCATCATATCAGAGATTGTGTGCAGCGGAGGATCATGTTACTTTCGTACATTCCAACGGAGGATTAGGATGCTGATATTCTGACGAAGGCTCTCACCAGGACCAAATTCGAGTACCACCGAGGCAGGATAGGGGTTGCTGATAATCCATATCTTTTCGAGAGGGAGTGTTGAGATTGCAACAAGATGATGGAGCTTAGTGAAAAGAGTCGCCTTCACTAAGTGGGCCCGCAGGCTATTTTTGGCGCAAGTCTATTTTTAGACTATGTCTATTTTTAGACATATGGATCATGTCTATGGATTGCAGGTTGCTGTTTATGGATGATTGATCAAGTTGGAAAAAATAGATGGACTTCTATTTTTAGACCACAGCGGAGTGACACCACAGCGGAGTGACTGGTCAGTCTAAATATAGAACAGTCAAATATTATTAGCTCATAATAATATTTAGACTATAAACTTTGCTTATTCTCTTGGAGCACTTCAGGATGAGCTACGGATGTGGTACATGCAGTTCCCAGAAGGAAATACGTGGTTACCTATGGGATGACTAATATTTGCATGCAGGACTTCAGTTAGAACTCAAGTGAGTTGAGTTTAGTGGACTGGAGGTGCAGTTGATGGAGTTGTGTTCAGTTTAGCTTTGTTAATCTGGTTGTTTTTAGTCTAACTGGCAAATAGACTAGAGATGAGTTGGGTGAATTAGTTATTAATTAATTCACAAGTTATTAACTCATAATACAACTAATGAATACATCAATTAACTTAGTTGCATGTCAGTGCATGTTCAGTTCAGCAGGGACAGGTGTTAGAGAATCAGATTGCTATCAGTTGTGACTATAGTTGTGCACCAGATCTTGCACAATCAAGGGATTGAGTATGCCAATGAGTTTGCCCACGTATTTTCCCACATTGTAGCTTGTGCTCACGTGATTTAGCCAAGTAAAGACGTGGTTGCCTTGGAATTATCATCAGTTCTTGAGCAGGTATTTAGCAGCGGAGGCAGGCAAGCAGCGAAGGAGATTTGAGCCAGTGATTGATTCAGATCTGAGCTATATTATGTGTAACAGAGGTGGAGATACTTGTGAGAAGTATTATGTTGTGTAATGTTACATGACTCAATCATTAATATACAGATAGTTGGGGTTTTTAGCGAGATGCTTTCCCCGGGATACATACTGTGTTAATGTGTGAATGCTCTTGATGTTTTATTGTTATTGAACTGCTATATTGATGATCAACGTAGAGGAGCTTATGTATTGTGTATGTTTTCCGAAATAGTACATGATTAGGATAATCTCTGTTGAATATGTTTTAAATTATTCAAAATTTCTACAGGATCCTGCTCCTTGCACGTTCTACACATCTATGGCTGCACCGACCCTGCCTCTGGAGCTTGATTTTTAAGAGGATCAACTGCTACAGGAATCCTATAGGAATTCCTGTAGCTACTTCTCCCTCTAAAACTTTTAATATAATGCATTCCTGACATTCTGGTTGTTGAATTATGCTACTTCTAAGATCTTTTGGTCTCAGTTATTAATGTCATATATGTCATTTAATGTAAAGGTCATGTTGAGACCTATGATGTAATAATGGTCATATTCAGTCATGCATGGAATTTTGAGGTCATGACAAATATGTGATCCCACTTAGTTGGATGGTAGAGTCAAATATGCATCCCCATTTGGTTGGGTGATTAATGTAAGTATGATTCCTTGGTGATAGAAAGGCCATCTTGAGTTGAGTTATAGAGTCATGCTCTTCATTTGAAAATCTTTCTGAAGATTCAATATGTGCTCAGGGGGAGCATGGATAGTATACTGCAAATCAGATCCAAAAGGGGAGCTTTGGTCTGCCCTTTTCCCTTGATGTCAAAGGGGGAGAATATCTTGGTGTTTGAATAATGGCTATTTGATGTATCTAACAGGTTTCTACAGGTTAAGGTGATCAACACAAACATGGTTGCCATCAAGTCCAGAGCTTGTTAACATTATTATGCATGTGTTGTCCTTGATGGCAACTCACGTGTAGCTGAAAAAGAATATGGTAACTAAATGAATCCATAGGTTAGTTTAGAGGTGATAGAATGATGGAACGAAATACCAGAATGATGGGTCAAAGGTTTACAAATCAGAATCAGAAGTTTGATATAGGTGAATATTTGAAAATCTATATGCAGGTTCGTTAAGGCCAAGTCATGTTACACATGAGTTTAGTGAAGCAGAGTAGTGTATGGTTTTTGAACCATGGTAATCTAAATACCATGGGTCCTTACCATGGTATTGGACCATAGTAGTGAGTGCGACAATGGATATTGATCCCGTCAAAGATTATCACTGGCACTAGTGTAGTTTTGACCTATGGTATTGGATAAGGGCTAAACTATATAAAGAGGTGAAGATCAAAGTGCTATGTGTGCAAGTGAAAGGATTTTTTATGAATACTTCAAGCTGAAGTATATTTGCATTGTAAGGGCCATAATTGTCACATAGATATGAAATTATTATACACCAATGAATACAATGATGGATCAGGATCATGAGACCTGAAATGACTTTTCATTGTATGATCTACTCATGGATTGACTAGATCTTAGTACTGACGCATGTTTTTATCTCTGAATATTATGATCTGGGTCTTTCTGAAGTTTTGAAGAGCTGCACAATTTTAGGTCAAAATTTGCATAGCTATATGTTGGTTGGTCTTAGGAAATGTCTGTATACATGCATGTTCTCTTCCTCAAAGTCACGTATATAAAGTAAGGGCTTCTGCTCAAATAACTGATCAAACTGAGTAGTGTCATTGTTTCTTTTTTGTCTGTCAATGATGTCCTCATGTTGATCTTGGTTGAGTCATAATGTCTGAAGTAGAATTGATTGAATGATGAAGTTAAATTTGTCTACATGTTGATTGGTTGAAGAGATTATTGATGTTCATGACAATATAAGAGTTCTTTAAGATAACATAATATTTTAGAATATCTCTAGTCAACTCTGTGTCTCATTCACAATTACAAGTTTTCAATTTTTAGTATATTAATATCTGTACGTGGGTTTCTCTAGAAAAAATCGTGTAAGCATGCAAGTTTCCTTAAGTGAAGTAGTGTATACATTTTTGCATTTGAATGATCAGGGTTGCAATTGATTATGTGTGTTGATGCAATATTCTGAGTTAAGTTATGTGTACTAGTTACAGTGATCTGACTGTTCCAGTTGATTGGTTGTGTTTTTATTCAGTGTTAGTTTATTGGATTTCAGTGATTGGTTGATTATGTGTGTCAAAGATTAATGATTGTATTACAATGATGATATTGGATCTAGTGTGAAAATTAATGAAACATTGTCCATGGATGTTGTTGAGGGTTGGAGCCTTCAATGAGGAAGCCGAATCTTCCTGCCAATAGTAGTTGGTGATCAGATCATGGGGTTGGAGCTCCCTTCCAATAGGAGTTGGAGAATGAGTGAAGGTTGTATCCTTCAATAGGTGGGTGCCTGTGTAATGGTATGAGTGTCCACCAGTAGAAGAATGTAAGAAGTTTTTTTTATTAATAAGTTTTGAAGGCTGACATGACAACAATGGTGGTTTTCTCCCACATTGGGTTTCCACCTTAAATCTTGGTGTTCATGTGTGTTACTTATGTTTGATATTTTACTATGTTCTTACTACGTCTATTTATTGCTTATCAAATGCCTGATAAATCTCTTACATTCTGGTTCAAGTTTAACAAATAAAGATTTAGCTATTTTACAAGTTTACTGAGCATACACTAGTTTCTTTTACAATAGTCATGTATATATGCTAGTTGGGTTCAGTCAAGTCACGTATACATTTCAGAAAAGAAAATTATTATTGTGATTTTTTAAAACATTGATTCACCCCCCCTTAGTATTTTTCCCAACATATTCTCTTGTTCAATTCTCATGGAGCAAGGGAGCAGAGCAAAAGAAAAGAGAAGGGAGTTCAACCTCATTCACTAACTTAGGAATTCATACACTCAATCAACATTAAACAACTAACAGGAGAGTGGAGGGAGAGAAAGAAGGACTTGCGGCTATGTTGTTGAGCTCTGAGGAGAGTAATAAACCAGCTAAAGGCCCTATTGAAACTTGATAGGCATAAACATTACAAATAGTAGTGGCTTGTCTTGGGGATGGAGGTAGGGTGCCCTGGTGATGCTCTAGTTCAACTATGTATTTGTTGAAGGTTTCCCTCAAAAGGCACTCCACCTCAAGCTTTGGAATCTAGCTCGGGGTGACGACTATAAGTAATAGTGGATGTATCTTTTCTATGGTTGGGTGGAGAGTTAGAGTCCCACTCTCAGTTGGAACAATGATGCATTGTTTAAGATAAGTGGTCTTATGTTTCTTATTCATAATAAAATATATTTGCATTTCTAGTTTAAATGATGTTATTGTTTCAAGAGGCATTTCTGCAATTATTATATACAAGAGTGACTAATGTGTTGTGTTAATACTTGAAAGAGCTGAGGTAGTGCATGAGAATAATCGTTAGACACCGTTCTATTAACATGAGTTTATCCTTCTTATTGAAGAATGCTGGCCATGTGGGTTACATGTTTGTATTTCATTGTTGTGTTATAATGGATTAATATGGAGGATTTCCTCTTCTACTCCTATTGACCTATGTCTGGGTATTCTCCAAGTCTTAGTAGTGTAAACTCTGGTGTGGGGTCAACATATTCATTTTATTCAAATATCATACCCACAAATCTATATTTTGTATCATGTAAGGCATGGCTTCGCTAACTATAGCTAACCAAATTTATATTCCTGCCCTTCACACAAGATTTCACCTTTACTATACATTCCTTGCTATGAACCTCACAGGGCTGAGATCCATATCTGTTGCTATGTTTTTGCTCGTGATGTAAGGGAACATTATGCATAGGTATGTGTGCATATGGTCACTAACACTAGTAGAAAACGGCTAATTAGTTACTAAAATAATGACTAAAATTTGCATATAAACGACCATTTTTCAGTCAGTGACCAATAGTAGCTAATTTACAGTATCTTATAACACGACCAACTTTTAGTCATTTTTAGCTTAGTCATTAATTAGTTGTTTCAATTTTATTGTCTAGTAGTATATTTGGTCATTAATTTAATAATTGATTTAGTCATTAATTGCCACAATTAATGACCAAATATACAACAAAATATGTTACTATATGAATGCCCGAGAAAACCAATTAATGACCAAATAAATATGACCAAAATGTTACTCATGTTATAACATATTGTAAATTAGCTACTAATAGTCATATATATGAAAATTTTAGTCACCGTTTGAAACGAATTAATGACCAAAGAAATATGACTAAATTTTGGTCATGTTATAAGACACTGTAAATTAACCATTAATAGTTGTATTAGTGCAAAATTTAGTCGTCATTTGAATCGCAAAGTTATGATTTGTATTAGTCATTTATATTTTTTTGGTAGTTTCATACTCATTATATAAATGACTAATTTAGTAGTTTATATTAATTTAATTTACTTTCATTAATAATCATTATAAACGATTAATTTAGTTGTGTATTCATTTTATTTGTGTTCATCATTAATCCTATGAACTACTAATTTAGTAGTTTTATATTGATTTTATGTGTTCATTATTAATAAACACAAATTAATTAGTATGATTTTTTGACTAAATAAAAAAATGCCATACAATGTGCATATTCATCTAGTATGAAAACACAGTGCTACATATGTTAATTACAATACTAAATAATATCACATGCAACTATAAATAATTTCAACCATAAATTATATTATATAAAATGTCAAGTATTACAATATGAGTTTCCAACTTAATATTGGTTGGACTACAATTTAAACATGCAATATTGTTTTATCACTTCAAAACATTATCAGTGTGTTTCCAAGACATTGCAAGTGAATTCACCGACTTTGAAGACTTGAGCATCAATTTCTATCTGTGTGTCTTATGTGAGATATTGGCTCTAAGGATATCACTAGATTGGTTCTCTTCTTTCTCTTTTTGCATTTATCACTCTAGTGTTGTTGTTCTCCTATTTCTTCAATTCTTGCTTCTTACCATCAATATTAAGTTCCTTTCCTAAAAACGAAAGAAGATACAATGTAGAGTATAAGACATGAAATACGATGAATATTGGAATATAAACTAAAGTATACTATAAAATATTTATATGACATATACCTCAACATCAACAATGTCAATGTTATTTTTTTTCATAAAAGCCAGAAACTCGAACACTTTCTCTTCAGTTGGGTTGGATAGTGGACATTATGTGGTTAAATGACCTATATAAATAATGAAATTCAAACGTCACCATCGAAAAGAACAACTTAGTAACTTAGTATTCAACCTTTAGAGAAATCTTATGCACAATCAAGCCAACTAAGTTACATGCTAAAAATCTCATACTATAGATAACTTGCGAAAACAAATAATCTGAGGTGTGATGTCTAATCCTTTTCGTTTTATTCACAACATACTTCATTCTCTAACGCATGAACTTGGTCAAGTATATAGACAACATGTTCTCAAATAACAACATGAAAGCAAACTTTTCTAATAGTCATGAAATTTTCTTAACACAAAATACCTAAAAGGATTTGAATTAATATCATGTAATACTAATCTCATATTCAAGCTTTTGATGTTTAAATGGACATGATACCAAGTATTTTCAATTTCATGGTTAGAAAACAAAACAAAATCAAAGGAAATTTTCAAAATACAATCAAATAATAAAGACGAGATATCATGGAATGAACATTGCAATTATAAAATATTTGTTTACTTGTCCACCTGTGTCTTTCTAACATTCCTTAAACATATTTTTTTTCCCAAAATAGCCATTAGGTGAAAGAATCACAACATTAAAAATCATAGGAATCCCTACTAGAAACATTTCCAAAGTTGATGACGCTAGTGCCTAAAGGATCTCCAACAACAAATTAATCATATCCAATACATGCTCTACATTGTCTCCCCATCCTTTTTTTAATCTCATTTCCTATAACCTGTCCACATCAAAGTCAAGTAACAATGAAACAAAGGCATCAACATTTTTTTTATCTTTATATCTATAAAATTTGAATCTGATTTGTTTAAGGAACATAATAATTCATATTTAAAGTCTTCCTGTCATGAGAAGGTATCAATCAAGTAGGACAACAGAAAAATCGACCTTAATGAGGTAGGAAAAAGAACATATATGCAAAATAAAAAACCATATAGTACTTATGTTCAAACTTTGTATATGATGTATTCTTAGACATATTTTTAAGATGTTCCTCTCACTTTACCAAAGTAGACTGTAGCTTGGTTAAATTCTATATCCTTTCATTCAACATCAATTTTTGCAAAATAAATGTCACATATTATTCTTTTTTATTTCTCAACATGCTACAAATGATAAATTGAAATTCACATAAAACCAAGAGAAAACCCTTTTCTAACCAACACAAACAAACAATGCCTCTAATAAAACTTTACACCTTAGAAATTACTCTACCATGTACTTAGGCTAAAGGTGAGATTCTTTGATTCATCTTTAGGTAATACTTAATGGGATATTCATATTTTTACCGTGATGTAAATTTGATGTTAAAATCAATATGTAAATCTAGGTTATTATCATTTCCACTATTGGTCCATTCTTAACTAGTTGTACCCCATAGTATCATTTTCACGTGTTATCTCTGCATACCCACCAAAAATATCAAATATGGAAAACAAATGGAATTTTGGAATTGTTTCTAAAACTATGTCATATACACACCCTTCCAATGAATTTGACCAAATGTACTCACTTGAATTTCTTCTTTCATATTTATTTACATCCTAAAAAATATCCATTTCAAAAACCAAGACAACCCCAATATCTTCAGATCCTAACACTCATCCATATATGCTACAAACCATAGGAATTAGTAATCTCTTACCATTAAAATTGTTAAAGTATAATTGTTTGATGAAGAATAAAGAATGGTAAGAGAATAATAATTCTCTCACAAGTAATTACCAAGATCATAAATTCAACTTGCAATAGAATTTCAACACTCATTTGGAACCAATGATATGAATTGTACATTCAACATTCTTATATATAAATATTATTTATATGTAAATATTACTTTTCCTATTATGGATATTACCATATTCCATATATTCTGAATATTTGTGAGTATAAGAACCTTGTCTTTTACAGACTCACTGAAACCTACCAAATATTGATGAGAATTAGCAACTCTTTGATGATAGCATCCAACTTTTTCATCACGGGGATACCAAAGAAACGTTGCTTTGTTGGATTAATTATACAAGGATAGAGAATGATCTATCAAGGCTCTCAATTGCAACCTGACTTTATACATTTGTTCTAGGTTGGATGCATACAAATTCCAAGCTGAGTTTAATCTTCATATTTCTCTCTTGCAATTTCCATTGAGTAAATTATTTGCCTTTGACTGGCCCGCAAGATTCTACAACCTTATCTATGGATTGTTACTTAAATGACTACTCTGAAATTTATGAACTTTATTCAAGAAATATTACACCTATTCTTTAAATTTAAAATATCTTCATCAATTAGTGTTAGTGAGGGTCTAGTTGCATACAACTTACCACTTCTCTTAAAATTAGCTACAATGGGCAATATCTTTAATTCAATTGGGTCAGATATTGTTTTTTTTTCTTCACAAGTTGTGTTTATAATCTTGTTCGACTTGGTTGTTTAGGTCGTAGACTGATTGTAATTGGCAGTAGAGGAATTGGCCTCAAGAGAAGAAAATCATATAAAGAAGAGACATTGAGTTTGAGAAGAAGTGTCATGTGAAAGAAATATTCACTTGTTTTATTCTCGAGGCAAATTTTTATTCAATCTCAATTTGCTAAGGAGAAACAACAAGATAAATTCATGCTTGGAAACTAGTTCATGTGAATTTGTTTAGTAGAACAAACTGATTCAACTGTGCCTGGAAGGTAAATAGGATGATAAAATGAGCAATTTATTTATCACTTTATATGCAAAGATAATAAGATTGAACAGATATGAAGAAAACCTTCTTGACTTTCAGTCACATGCTAAAGATGAAAACAAATGAGTTTAAGATGGACAAAATGGCTAAATTTGAACTATAAATTTCTAAATATCTAGTTTGAAGACATCCATACAAAATGTATATTCTTCACATGAGAACACTGGCTTATAGGATGATTTTCATAGTAGTTAGGAATAAATATTCTGTCAAAGGTATAGGCAATGTTAAAGTTTAGGGAGCTCACAATTGTTCGTTTCCTTCAACACTATTAAAAGGAATATCATCCACCTGCATAAAGCAGAGTAGGGAAACTACACCACACTACTTACCATCAATTTAATTGAATATATTATAGTCGAGCATGGCTACTTTAATAACAATTTGTACCTTCATCAATGTCATGCTCCTCTCAATGTTCATGTAATTGTGTAGTTGTAAGGATGCAAAGAAAGGGTGGGATGTATCAAATTATGGAAATAAAGGACGGGGATGGTATGGCAATCAACTGGCCAAGAAGAGGAAAAAATTGAAGGTAGAATACAACATGGCTTGAGATGAATGGTGGAAAAACTATGAAATGGGAAACTAACAGCTAGGGGATAAGGAAAGAGGGAAAGAAAGGGGACATAATTCAATAAAGTGAAGCAACATAAATTATTTATCCACAAATAAATAAAATTGAGCAAATATAAATGAGAGAGTCTTAGTTATCACATGACAAAGATCAAAATAAATGAGTTTAAGATGGAGAAAATTCACCTGAGATTTGGCATTATGGATTGTATGTCCATGGATATCTTCTTGAAAAAGTCTTCGCTGTTAATTGATGAGACCTTTTGACTGACACATTTGATGCATACCTATCAAGGCTTTGTAAAACTAATTCCAACCTCCATATCAAGGTTGTGATGGATGAACTTGGGAATCTTCTTGCTTATGTGTTTGACTCCCTAATGAAATAGGGAGTTGAATGCTAAAATGGATAAGAAGAATCTTAGGTTTATGCCCTATTTGGAACCGAAACTCTAAAGTTTCCATTGGGTAAGGGGAGAATGATATGAAGATTCTATTGCAATTCTATGATCATAATGTGTCGGCAACCAATTAGGTTGCAAGGATTTTCTGATTAACTTAGAAGTACTGATGATAGAAAAATCACAACCAGTGGTTAGTTTTGGCTCTCCTATGATCGGCATAAATCAATCTTATAAGGCACCTAGTTCTACTAAGGCAAGGTGTATGGCAGGGGTAGAGGACTTGCATTTCATCAATCGTTGTCTACTTATTTCTTGTAACCATGATTGGGTGTATGCCCATTTTATTTACACATTCTATGACAACAATTGCCTCCCTTTTAAATGGACTAGAGTCATCATTAATTTTTGCTGCACTCGCCCACGATTTGGTTTATTCACAAAAATATGCGTCGAACAAATAGATGAACGTATCGAAATTCAACCCTAAAACCCTAAGTGTCGGTGAATCACTGAAAAACGTAGAACAAATCTGCAACTAAGGCATCAGAGTTCAATGGATTTGAAGAACAGGGAATAAAACGACTTTTGTTAAAGTTTAAATTCAACCAATACATTTCAATACACTTTATGGATGATAAAATTATTTTGATCGTGCCTCTGCAAGAAAAATGGTCTGATCTACCCACAAACAACTAATACGCTATTTGAATGCCTAGATCTAGTAACCTCGAAAACTAAAGTTCCATTCTTCACACCACTTAAATCCACTCTGTTCCACAAATCTTACCATACCAGAACTAAATTTAAGTCATCAATGCCGACAAATCCATAGCTATGTTGATATATCTTGCCAGAATTTCCAGTACGACCAACTGTTGAAATTCTTTTCATGAAAAATTAGCTTGTACTATGTATATTTGATATGCGTTGGAAGGGGAGGAGGCTAGTTGCAAGAACTAGAGTCGTACACCCACATATTTCATTGTGGATAAGCCAGACTTGGGGTCATTTCCACTTCTTTTGAATGATGTCTATGTGAGGCATGATCGAGGTGTTGTCCAAAATCACAATATGAATATTGAGAATCATTAGCATCACCCAAATCAACATCATTAGCAGCATGACTATCAAATTTTCTGTCATCAAATATGAGGCTTTATGAGAGAAAGTAATGCAACTCACCTTTAGGCGAGGAACCAACTCCAGAAGTGTGATCTTCCTCTAACTCAGAGTTTGCAAGCCAGGCTAGAATATAAGCTCAGAGAGACTGGATTGCAAGATAATAATGCATTATATCCCTTATTGCACTTACCCTTTCAGGGGTGATGCTACTGGCCATTTTATTTAGTAGACTTACACATCTAGTTAGAAAGACATGAGTGTCTCCAAAATACTGTTTCAAATTACTAATACACTAGCATTAGTTTTATGAGCTCATGGTCTAGTACAATTAATGAGATATTATACTACAATGCTTAATCCTTATATATCTACATGGGGGGGATTAAAATTCAGGAGGGTAATGCTGCAAGGAAGGTGCCTCAAAATACTAGTGATACTAGTATCACATACAATCTTATTATAATGGACATGATTTTAAAAATAAATATGCATCCACTTACCTCTAACTTGCTCATTCTGTACTCCTACAAAGCCATAGCTTGTCTGATATGGAAATAGATTGCTCCTCAAAAAATCATTTTCCTTCTCTTCTATGTTAATAGCTTCAGAAACCACGGTTTACTAACCATAATTCAAGAACCTTTTCATTCCCTCGAGAGAAACCTGTTGGAATTGCTGAGGAGAATTAGCAATCACCCTCCTAGTAACATAACTATCAAAGACCCCCATTATATGCCCATATTTTTCCCTGTATTTTACCTCTCTAGAAAACGGTGGATTTTTCAATGGAGATGAATCGGGTGTGTTAAATCATCTTTTTTCTTCACATTAATAAGGTGTTGTATCTGAAGGGCATTGGGCATATGAGAAGTTCATTCTGTTGTGCTTACCCATGCTATACTTTTCTGCATCTATAACATTTGATGATTGAAAAATACTACCCTGTTTATCTACACTTTTATACCCCATGTTCTTCAGAGGAGAAAATTTGACTTCAGTAGTTCCAGGTCCAAAGCTTAGTCTTGGTCCTCTAGCTCTGGTGAGGAAAGGTCTACTTTCAATAGAGCTACCATTTTTGTTTGCTTTAGAAACCTTCAATGGGCTCAGTATACCTCTTTCATACCTTGGGCCTAACAAACTATTCCATTCACGCACACTAGCACATATTTTCATCATATCTTTGTTGCATCGTTTCTTCTCATTCATACTGTTTGTAGATAGAGAGTGGTTAACCTGTATATAATAAGAAAATTGATCGCAACTCTTTTTCTTATTTTGATATTGTGCATAAGAAAAAGATCCTAACTTTTGATAAATTGAAGTGAAACCAAAACCATATTTCCTTGGAAAGGGTTTGGTATTTTCCCTTTTAAGATCTGTAAAGTTGGGAATAGATCTAGCTAATACTAGATTGATTCCTTTGCTTATTTGAAGAAATAGAAATGGGAGTTGTAGTGAGACAAGGGATTGGTTTGGATGGTCTCGTTTTCCTTGGCAGGTCCCTAGAAGATGGAGGAGAAACCATCGCAGCAAGAGCATGATTTTTGAATGTAACTTTATTACTCTACTTGTTACCTTTGTGTTCCTTGAATAAATAATCAGTTTCCTCTTCTCCATCCCTTGCAGTTTGGGTCAAAACATTAAATGGCTAGTAGGATTTCCCTTTTACTTCATTCTCCAACATTTTTGAAGGCTCTTCCTCCCTCAACTCTGCTTCTCGTTTCAGCATGCATAAGTCATAGTATTTCCCTCTCAACTCCTGAGAGAAAAACCCATCACCCAAATGTGTCTGTTTGTTCCTGTTTTCAATCATTTATTCCAAAAGTTGTAGATTCAAATCAATGGAACTTTTAAACATTCCAAAATTATCATCTATTTCCTTCTCAGTGGTTGGTTCATTCAATGCCATACCTTCAGAATGTTCAACGTTGATGTTCATTACTAGAGCATCAGGCCCATCATGGCTTTTGAATTTTCTAGCGAAAGGTGCTTCAAGTTTTTTGGCCTTCCTCCTTATCTCTTCATTCAACTGAAGATTGGTGTTGCAGTTTTCAACAAACTTCCTTGGAAATAGAACGGGTTCATCTACCCTCAGTTGTAATTGCATCTCGGTGTTTTGAATAACATAATTCTGTAGACAAATATGTTCTTCATTTTCATTGTTGGTGTACCATTGCAATGATAAATCCATTCTCATGTCACTCTCTCCACTCCATCTCCTTGAACTCATTTCTCCCATAGACAATAACGTTTGATTTTCTGAATCTATAGTATTTATACAACCTTCATTTGAATCACTTATGTTGTTTTGCTTGTTTTCAAATAGACTCACTGTAGCTTGAACGCTCAGTCTTCTGGTGACCGTGTCATAATTATTATTGGTTTCATGGCTTGCAGATTCCATATTCAAACGTCTGTCTCTATCAGGGGAGTGAATAGTTCTATTTAAAACATTCTTCTTTTGAAATTTAGATTCCCATCTTCTCTCGTCTCTACCCATAAAGTCATTGGTTCTAGCATTGGGTTCATTTTTTAATTGAGAATTTTTCCATTCCCTTCCAAGCACAATCTTACCATAATAATTAAAGTTCTGAGTGTTAATATTATCTTAGGACTATTCATGTCTATTTGGTGCTCCTCACATCTAAGATGAGCCATGAGGTACAAGTAAATTTGGCCTCTTCCACTGCCTTAATTGGTAAAGGGAGAATCGCAGATCATGGTTATGCGGGATCATGGTTATGTCGATTCTAAGAAACCTTAGGCCATGTTTATGATATATCCATAGATATAGTATGCCAAGACTCAGGGCAAGGAGATGAGTTTCAAAGATGTTATGAGACAGAACTCAAGTCATCATACTTTCGAGAATATAACCTACAACTCATTGGGAATATTTATCAAATTAGAAGAGAAGATATAATCAATTAAATGCAAACATCATTCCCAGTACAAAATGGAGCTTGACAATTTTGGAAGCTTGGAGTAGGAGAATCAATGTTTTTTTCAAAACAATACATAAATTTATTATCAAAATCATGACATCATCACAGTGATGACTATAAAGTATAAATGAATTATCTTACAAGAAAGTACAGTGAAATCTGAACATTCTCTTTACCACACATGTATGCATTTATGATAAAACCCCATATTCTCCTTGGTGCAATCGACAATGAAACCCAGCAAAATTAACATAGCCCATCAAGAAAATTCTTACGTTACCTCTGAAGGATGAATCCACATAGACATGAAATTTTCAAGGGTTACGACATTGTTCAATCCCTTTTTCTTTTCCCTTAGATTCAATGTCTATGTAACAAGAATAATCTAAGAGAATGGTCATTGCATTGGGAGACGATGCATAAAAAAATGGGCGACCAACCATAAGTCCATTACTGAATACCACAATGGATAAGCCCATTCGGGAGCCTATCATTGTACCAACACTATGCACCGTATATGCCATCCAACTCCATCTTTTAACACCTTCACTTTACAGCAGGATCTAAGGAATTTTTCCTCCAGAAAAACACTTCCTAAATTTCTCCTCCAGAAAAATACTTCAACGCTAGCCATCCATATTCAATAGTGAATTTGGCAAGTTGGGCTTCTCTCACCTCAGCATGGATGTAGATGATCCAATTTAGAAAACCAAGGAAACCGCCTCAGCATGGATTCAAAGGATTTAATTAAAAAAACCAAGAAACATGGATTCAAAGGATTTAATTTTAAAAAACAAGAAACCACCTCACCATCGATGCAAAGGATCCAATACTGTGGCACAGCAAGGCACTCTGGCTTGTTGTCAATATTTTCTTCTTATATGTTCCTGATACTTTCCACGTCCTGGAAGATCTTCTCCATTGCACGAAATGAGAAGTCCATATTATCTGGATGAGTGGCGTCCCTAATATTGTTGATCCTAGTCACCATTCTACACAGGGATCTCTTTTTGACTGTCCATTTGAGAAAGATTTTCTCTGTTGGAATGATAGGCACCC
Organism: Pinus taeda; assembly: GCA_000404065.3. Taxonomy (NCBI): domain Eukaryota; kingdom Viridiplantae; phylum Streptophyta; class Pinopsida; order Pinales; family Pinaceae; genus Pinus; species Pinus taeda. The sequence continues at coordinate 5,060 of APFE030127529.1, read as the reverse complement.
AACGAACCAACTTGAGGGACATAAGATCTCCTTTTTTTGGCTCTTAGAGGAAGTTGGTAACTCTAAATATGGAAACAACAAACTGCAATCTAGGATCAGCATAGCATTCCTGTGGAATATGAATATGAAACTGCCTCAGCATGGATGCACAAGATTTAATTTAAAAAACTGAAAAACATGGATCCAAAGGATCTAAATTAAAAAATCAAGAAACTGCTCACCAAGATGCAAAGGATCACTGAGAAACCGCAGCCTCTCAGGAATTTCTCCTCTAGAGAAATGCTCCCAATGGCCATTACCTGACAATGGCCACCGCTAAGATCCATATTGGCATGCCTTGTTTCTCTAGATTTCTATGCAACTAATGATCTATACTGCCACCTTGTAGGTTTTAACCCCATATAGAAATTACCTGCATACAAATTCTAAAACATAGAAAATAAACAATGTGAGAGCATAACACATAAAACACATATACATAGAGATTTTCCCTTGGATCCCAAAACCGAGACTACCAGCTTGATTTTTCATTATATTCCTTTCAATGTTACAATACATATTTATACAATTGCCCAAAGCATCCAATACCATGGACCGAAAACCATCGCGTCCAAAACCATGTGCGAAAATCATGCACAAAACCATAGGTAGGTCCGCCCAACCTAACATAGGGTCCAAAACCAAAACTTTTTGGGGCGCTGTCCCGGACCCCATAGAGTGTGGTTACTTGCACCCTCAAACCCCCTGTGACTCCCCCTGATACGCAATCGACACAACGAAGGAGAGGCTCCGCCCCCCTTCTAACCCCCCCATTAACTACGTGGACTAGTCGTGGAAAGAATATAACACAACCCATCATGCCTCACAAAAAATGTCGAAAATATAATTTAAAAAACCAGACAACTCTGAACATCAATTTACGGGAATTAAATTTCTAAAATAAAATAGATTCCTCTTTAATTTTATTTGCAGCCCACAACCCATAATCAGAGTTATCAATACAAAGAGTTTAAAAATACATTTACCATAATGCCTCATTTACCTGTGATTGAGTCAATCGAATTACCAGAATGCCTCATTTACCTGTGATCGAGTCAGTCGAATGCCTCAGTTAACTGTGATCCCTAAGTAGAGCCACTGAGGAGCAGATCCACACCTTCACCATTCTGTATAGGCTTCCACTGTAACTGATAAACGAATTGTCACAAAGATCCAAGGTACTGACACTGATGCATTTGACGGGACCACTGCGACCCTCCATCACTAAAACGCAATATATTTCAATGTCGCCTACTTCCCTTTTCCAAACCCTAATCGTCGTATCAGTCAAGCCACTGAGGAGCAGATCACTAATGCCTCTAGACATAGAACATAGCGAAGGTGGCCTCTAAGGAAACTGGAGTAATGCAATATTCGGTCTTCCTCCCAGCAATGAATATATCCATCGCAACATACCGCTTACAAAATGGGCGAATCATCTAGACCGAGGGCAAGTTCTTTCATGGGGATCGTTTCATTTTGAGAGTCATCATTAAGTTGTGCTAAACTTGCCCATAGGGGCCGAACAAATTGATGAACTTTTCAAAATTCAACCCTGAAACCCTAACTGCAGGTGAATCACTGGAAAAAGTAGAACAAATCAGTGTGAAACGTAGAACAAATCTACAGCTAAGGCATGAGAGTTTAATGGATTTGAAGAACGAGAATCAATCTCGATATCCTAAAAATTGATCCAGTGACCAATACTTGTCTCCATATATTCCCAGCGAAGATTGGAGATTCATGTCGCCCTGCCGAACTATTGTTCTCGCCTTTGTCTTTTTGGTGGGAATTAGATCATGGTAAAATATGTTTAACCACGCATCCCAATTTTGAGAAATATGTGTTATGTGTTAAATATGGGATGGATAGATATATTTGAAAGCACTCAATTTTGAGCAATTTGTTTTAAATTTATTTGAAGATTTTTGACATTTGTTTTTTTTTTTTCTACATTTGCTTTTTTTAAATGGTGTGGAAAATAAAAACTTTTCTTCATTGTGAAATGTCACAAAAGTATGCATGTTAATTATTTTGGAGGTCAAAAGCTTCTAAGTGCTTAAATATTTGAGAAGTAAGAGTGAGATATTTGACACACTGAGTTTTTACATCTTGGATAAGATTTATGTTTCATTTTATATGTTATAATTTTCCAATGGTCACATTATGATGTTAGTAGTGTTTGGTAGCTCACAACAACATATTTTTCATTTTTTTTCTAGCATACATTTTTTCATTTGCACATTGAGTAGGGTTGTATTCATATACTCGTGCACATCATTGTAACCTTGCACATCATATCATTTTTAGTAGCTCTTGTAAGTTTAGTGCTAACCTATCTAGTAACAATTTCACATTCATAGCTCCATCACTAAATTTAGAAGGATGTGGGGAAAATATCCATCTACGTTGGGAGGACCTAATATGACACATTAGGCCATGATCGTCAAGGAGCATCATCACTAGTAGTTCACCTCCCATGAAGGATCCCTTTCTATATCTTAAATGCTAGTTTCTTAGTTAGTTGCATATTTTTTTGTTTCTTCTAGCCTTTAATTTGTATACATGCAAAATTTAAGGATTGACTCTTCAATTGGTGATCTCTTTGTAAAATTATAAAAATTCCATTGCCAAATTAATAAGAACCAATAATTTTTCTTTGGGATTCATTTATGGTTTACTTTCTCTATTCCCTGGGTATTTGTTTTGCATTTCTTTGTAGAAGTTTGAGATAAATATCATTAAACCTCATAACTTATTCTTCTACATGAAATTTTTCTAGGTTTTGACAACATACCAATAAGACGATGAGTGACATAACTATACCCTTAGTCTAAAGCATGTTACCATAAATTCAACTTTAATACCATTTTAAAATAAATGAATGTATGTTGTCTGACATATAGGCTCATGTGATTGTCCATGATTTTAAAATTCAAGAATGTAGATGAATTAATCATGCACAACATAAATTGAATGTAACATTCAAGCATAACATTTACATATTAAATAACAAAGTGATTGGAATATTTATCCTCATATATGTTTTGCACAACTAGCTACAAATGTCAAATACTCCATCCAACCATAGTTATTTGGATTAATTCTCTCTATAATAGGCCACCCCTAATCTAGGGCTATGATTGCACAAAGATGAGCATTCTCCTATGGATGTCTATAGTCAACACTAAGAGACCAATACCTACTAAATTAAGAGTGATGTGACCCCTAAAATAATTCCTACAATCATATTTCACAATCTAAGGATGATATTTATTTCTATGTATCATAGTCCCTTATACAATCTCCATCCCCTCTAGGGCTCTAACATAGATTGGTAAGGAGCTCTTAGTTTTGGGATTTAGGAAATCTAGCTACTAGTGGACAATGGATGTAGAAATCATGTTGGATGTCTATGTTAATCCTTTACCTCCTAACATTACATGCATTTGGCTATGTAATCAACCTAGTGTCAAATAGTTTTATGGTACCCTAGTGTCCAACATATGGCACATCACACATTTCTCTTATAACACATATTTCATTAAATATGGAAGTATTCAGTGGATCTAGAATTTAGAACTTCAACTAGATTAAGTTTTTTCAAAATGAGGAATTAGAAAGTCACTTAATTCACTAATTTTAATGTAGATATTCACCATTTTTGTGTAAAATTAGCATGATAAACTTTATAAAACAAATTTATATAAAATTGCTAAAAAAAATCTTTCACATTTTAATCTTGGATTCCTTAGATTATCTATTTTAATATTTTTTATGGTTTATAGTAAAAAATAAGTTTGTTAAGGTTATTTTATGAAAATAATGATGCATATGTTACTATTATTAATCCATCTAATTATAATATGATATAGTAAATATCATGTACTATGTGTTAAGTCATGATTATTACTAATGCATTGTTGGCACAATTTAAAAGTCTATCACCTTTGCAACACTAATTATATTATGGTTGAAGATTAAAAAACCCTCAAAGATCATCAAGTTTATACTCGTATTAGAATTAAATTTCAAAATATTTGTGACACTACCAACATTTTTGATTGTTTAACTAAACAAAATTATGATGATATTGAAACACTTATTTTAATTCTTTTTCAACGTAGCAATAAAATTTGAAATAACTTTTAATAATATCTTTTTATATCCTTATTTACCATAGTTGGTCTTAGTGGATGATAATCATCATTATCACCATCATAGTTACATACTATTGTAGAAAGTTTGCACTATTTTAGAGTTGAGGAGAAAAATAAATTTAGGATCAAATTAAATGTTGAATGTGAGTAGTAGCATAATTTATTTTTATTTATTAGTTGTACACTTATGTTAATAAAGAAGTTGATTGAGGCTCGCTTTATGAATAATAGATTAATATGCAAGATGTATATTAAGTATAAAGCTATTTAATGACAAATGAAATTTTTGGTAATGTGTCCAATATATACCATTATTTAGAACTTTAACTAGATTAAATTTTTTCGAAATGAGGAATTAAAAAGTCACTGAGTTCACTAATTTTTATATAGATATTCACCATTTTTTGTGTAAAAATTATCATGATAAACTTTAATAAAACAAATTTATATAAAATTGAAAAAGAAAATATTTCACATGTTAATCTTGGATTCCTTAAGTTATCTATTTTAATATTTTTATGGTTTATATTAAAAAGATAAGTTTGTTAACTTTATTTTATGAAAACAATGATGCGTGTGTAACTATTATTAACCCATAATCCGATATAGTAAATATCATGTATATGTTAAGTTACCATTATTACTAAAACAATGTTGGCACAATTTAAAATTCTAAGTAACTTTTAGTAATATCTTTTTACCTTCTTATATACTATATTTGGTCTTAGTGGATGATAATCATTATTATCACCATCATCATTACATACTATTGTAGGAAGTTTGCACCATTTTAGAGTTAAGGAGAAAATATTTTTTTAGGATCAAATTAAATGTTGAATATAATTTATTTTATTTATTATT